>JAWPHD010014379.1:0-61720 GCA_037043455.1 Cyrtodaria siliqua
TTGACAAAGACGTTTTTCTTTGCTTCAGCATACATCTGCAGTGTAAAAGACTGTGATACAGAAAATCCCACGTTGATATGAAGTTGCATTCAAAATTCATAAGCATTTGACCGAAGCACCACAAAGTCAGCTAGATAGTGTATGAATTTGGTATTTTTCATAGAGGTTGCATAAATATGAGCGAGGAAAAAAACCAACCTGGCTAATGTTTGTATTTTTTTGTTTTATTTTACAGATCTTAGCAGTCCTGAAGATATTAAATCAACAACAAGGTCTGCTGGCACGTTTTGAAGGTCATGTGTTGGAAACAGCTATACAGTAACCCTATGTGAAATTAATTGTGGTGTGAGACCTGAAGCAGCACATGGAATTTGTCAACAGTCAACAGAGTTTGCATCGTGATGCAGGTAAGGGACCTTGATTTGGCATTTTTTTAGAACTATTTTTGTGTCAGCATCATTTGCAATGGCAGCTGAGGATAATTTAGATTTTTTTAATAAATATTTGATGATTTTGCAAGCCAAGATTGACTATGGCCATGCAAACAACTATCTCGGATGCATGTTTTGGGACGAGTCCCAATTTGGTGTGAAACAGACCGACTTTGGAAGTCCGAAATATGGCAGACAGCAAATAGTTTTGCCAGGTGGGGAGTCTACCAGCATGCATGCTCACAGACTAATGTATATTTGCACGCATCAGTTTTTTTCACCCCGTGAATCGGGAGTAATAGACGTTTCCCACCTCTGCCATAACTCATTGTGCATCAGGTCTGATCATCTTTCGTTGGAACCACCAGCTATCAACACCAGTCGCAAGAAATGCAAACTTAGCCATGTTTGCAGTGGTCATGGCCAGTACCAACATTGCTTATTTTAAGGTTAGCTTTATTTCATAGTGGGGATGACAGACAGACTTTATCACTGATTTGTTTTTACCCCACCCACCTTGAGTTATATGTGTTTGCTAATTTTATGCTTTGGCGTAGGATATGATTTTTTTTGTGTTGCAGATGTTCCCCAGAGGCATGGAATGATTCTAAAACAGTATGTTCTTCTTCTAACAGGTTGTTACTTACCATTTGCAAGAGGAGGTGGTGAGGTGGGTGGGGAAGGTTGAAGCTCGTCTAACATGCCTTTCTTATATGTTGCAGATTCATGCTGTTCATCGTACTTGTTAAAGTTCGCGACACGTTTCATTTACCTTGCGGATTTGTACTTCTGTGTCCTTTGGCGGGTTCTGTCATACTCACTTTTCTTTTGCAGACGTTTCAGAGCTGTGAATGCCTTGGTTCGAGCTGGAAGTGGAACTCCCAGTGCCACCATCTTCGCCATGTTGGAGTCAGCGCGACCCTCATTTACTCGAAGACCTGCGCTAAACTTACGAGCTTTGGCATTTCGTGGGTAAGTCGTGTCTTTGGGATTGGATGTATTAAAGGCTCGGTTGATTGCTTCATTTTTGTTTGGTGTGCTCTGGAACCTAGTCTTCTTTAAACAGTCATCTCCAAGCCTCAACGATAATATCGCCTCTCTTAACAGTTTTCTGTCCTCAATCGACATGTCAAAATATTTTGCATTTCCTGGAATAAAGTCCATCTTCCAGTTGAATGGGGGCTTACCGGAGCACGCAAAAGAAAGTTTCGAGCAGGTTTCTCCGCATCTAAACCATGGAGATATTTCACACATTGATAAGAATGATATCTTTACACGGTATTATATGTTTTGAATCATTCCAGTTCTCTTTCGGGTATCTGGCATTGATTTTTCTTTATTTGATATCTAATTGATATCTAGTTGATATCTAAAATGTATTGGATATCATTAATGTTCCACTATAAGATTTGTAAGTGTTTAATGAAGAAAGTGACATGACTGTTATGTTTTACATATTCATAAATGACCTTTCATTGTAAAAAAAATGGTCTTGATATCTGGATATCAAATATCTGATATCTCAATTTTTTATTTTTTTTTAGGTATCTAAAATGTTAACGGGTTCAATGGTTTACTCCACATGTGAAATATAGCGTCTGTTGTGGTTATATTAATTATTTAATTAAAGTTATCAGCATTCTTATTTCCGGTAACTGTTGAATATCATCTTTTTAGTGAAATTAAATATGTTTAGCTCTACTGATCCGTCCGTCCGTCTGTCTGTCCGTCCGTAAACTTTTTTTTGTAACGACTACTCCTCTGAAACTACAAGATGGATTTTCATGAAACTTTACAGAAATGTTGCCCATGATGTCTAGTTGATCCTAGCAATTCATGTTGATGTGAAATCCAAGATGGCCGCCAAAGCTAAAAATAGATTTTTAAAAAACAAGTTTGTAGCGACTACTTTTTTTTTTGAAAACTGTAAATGAGATATGGGACTTTTTCTGACATGTCGAAAATTATTTTGATTCGACATTAAACATGGCTGCCAGCTGCCATCTTTGTTTGCATAGAGTTAAATAATAAAAACTACGCGACTACTCCTCTGAAACTACTTGACGAATTTTCATGAAATGAAACTTCACAGGAATGTTGCTCTTGATGTCTAGTTGATCCAAGCAAAATATTTTAGGCCGGGCGGAAATTCAAGATGGCCACCACGGCTAAAAATAGATTAAAAATAAATAAATTGTAGCGACTACTTCCTGAAAACAAGAAGTGATATCGATATGGGACTTGTTCTAAAACGATCATGACATGAGGTTGGTCATTGTCGAAAATCATTTTCATTCAACGTTAAACATGGCTGCCGCGGCCATCTTTGTTTACATAGAGTTATAAGCTTGTAGCGACTACTCCTCTGAAACTACATGACAGATTTTCAAGAAACTTCACAGGAATGCTGATCTAGCTATCAGATACCTATCAGTAGAGCTTTTAGGTCATTGTGGTCTTGTTTTTAGAATTTAATCTCGTTACCATGGAAACCGATTTTTTTTTCTTATTTAGGTTACACTGGTTTATCATTTATGGTACCAGCTCATGGAATAATATTATTTTAATCATACTGTATTATAGCAGGTGACCTAATGGGATTATGGTGAAAATTTCATGAAGATTCAAGCAAAAATGGTGGAGTTATTACAAAAATACTATGTGGGGTATAATCTCTTTATGTACTTTTATTTTGCAGCGAGCACTTGTGTAATAACAGCGATACACTGACTCCACAAATTTCAATTATTTCACTTCTGCATTTGATGGAAGCTTCCTTTTGGTCTTATTTTATAGGTATTGCATAGAGCTATTGTATGTATTGTTGAAAATGATATTGCTTAATTTATTTTGGCTCTTCAGGTCTCACACCTCTATTATCTCCCTTGAAAGCTCACGGACCTAGAGACAAAAGGAAAACAGAAAATAATTCTAACTTTTTCTCTATTTTAGGCAATTTTTAATTTGACAAAGAGGTTTTTCTTTGCTTCAGCATACATCTGCAGTGTAAAAGACTGATGATACAGAAAATCCCACGTTGATATGAAGTTGCATTCAAAATTCATAAGCATTTGACCGAAGCACCACAAAGTCAGCTAGATAGTGTATGAATTTGGTATTTTTCATAGAGGTTGCATAAATATGAGCGAGGAAAAAAACCAACCTGGCTAATGTTTGTATTTTTTTGTTTTATTTTACAGATCTTAGCAGTCCTGAAGATATTAAATCAACAACAAGGTCTGCTGGCACGTTTTGAAGGTCATGTGTTGGAAACAGCTATACAGTAACCCTATGTGAAATTAATTGTGGTGTGAGACCTGAACATCAAAAGGAATTAAGCTAATCATCCCACCGTTTAAAAAGAAAGACGTGCACTTTTTAAAAAGGGATGTTCAAAGTACGCTGGGAATTTCAAATGCAAAAATACACGTTGAATGACAGATGGAACGAATTAAGAATTCTGAAGGGCGTTATGCAAATAACCGCGTCCAAACGCATATCTAAAGTGTATTAATGATGCTGAATTTGACTGAAGACATTTGCCAACATATCTACACTAACTGAATAGGCTTGAATGAATCAAGTCATCAAGAATTCTAGTGAAATTAAAACAGAACATTGATATGCATGAATCTCGTTTTTTTATTGTGCGTCATAAACGTTTAAGACAAATGTTTAATATTTATACATATTTATCACATAACATGCGGTGTTGGAGTGCAATAACACCATTCAACATTTTCAATATTCCACTAGTGGTATAACACAACGTTAATGACGTCATGGACGTCACGTTAATGTACGTTTTCTGACGTTATGTGACGTTATAAGTTATGTGATAAATAGAATCTAACATTCGTTCTCATTCATTATTGAATTTATTAAACTCGTTAGCAAAAATGATATAATGCTCGGCAAAAGCCTCATTATATCATTTTGCCAACTAGTATTCATTATTGAATTTATTAAACGAGTTAGCAAATTTATTAAACGAGTTTATTAAACGAGTTAGCAAATTTATTAAACGAGTTTATTAAACGAGTCGACAAAAGCCTCGCATTATATCATTTTGCCAACTCGTTTAATAAATTCAATAATGAATGAGCACTCATGTAAGATCCTCTATATATAAAATGTACAATAAAAATACTGTTACATGTTTACACTTGTCCTGCTTCTTATTTAGTGCATCCTACAATAATTGTACACAGAAGAATTTCTACTATTTTATTTTTTTGTTTAAAATGACTAAATATGACTACTTCACTTTAATGCATATGAGAGTTAAATGATCAAATTTACTTAACGAGTTTCATAAATAAAAACATCTAATTTACTTAACGAAAGAGGGGGCGTCCGTGGCCGAGTGGTTAACGTCTCTGACTTGAAATCACTTGCCCCTCACCGCTGTAGGTTCGAGGCCTAGGAATCTTTATGTGAGGAAGCTATCCAGCTGGCTTGCGGAACGTCGGTGGTTCTATCCAGGTGTCCGCCCGTGCACGAAAATTGCCCGGAGGGACACCTGGGGTCTTCCTCCACCAATGAAAGCTGGAAAATCGCCATATGACCTTAGCTGTTGGTGCGACTATAAAATCCAATTCAATTCAATTACTTAACGAGAGCCTACAAGGATCAAATTGACTTAAGAAGTTACTTAACAAGAGTTAAATGATCAAATTTATTTAACGAGTTTCATAAAAATCAAATCAAATTTACTTAACGAGTTTCATACAAGGGTCACATTTACTTGAGAAGTTATTTAACAAGTGTCATAACTAGAAATGATAAATAAACTTAATGTAATTGAGTACCTTCTCTGTGGCTTTCTACTCTATTATGTGTTTTTTTGCATTTATATGTACACGAGCATCTTTGTGTTTTGCTTATATCGCCTATTACTACTGCCTTGTTGGTTAGAGAATAGTTCATGGCGGGGATTTCTTTATTTAAACTGTACCTTTTTATTGGGATGACAGTAGGGTAAGTGTGAGGTTTGGTGCACCCTAGAACCGGGTTTAACCCCTAGCGGCATTTTTTGCAACTGACCGTTCCAATGCGGTAGCCCTAGTGTCAACCTGTTTGTGTTTGTGATGTCTAATTTGGCATTTTGTTCATCTTTAAAGGTGTTCTTTGTTTCTGTTTGTGTTTGTGGTTGACTGTCGTCCTTGAATGCTACGCTTCATGTTCAATTTTTATATCCATATTTAATGAGTTTCATAAATAGAAATTATCAACTTTACTTCACGAGTTTCATAAAGACTAGCTAAATCGATAACCTATACAGTACAACACACTGTTTACACTACGGAGGCCAACTTTGTGATAAATTCCAATACCGATATAATGAAGCACACTGATTATACAGTGAATGACAACTTTAATACGTGTGCCAATGAAAATTATGCATAGCAACACACTGTTTATACAGTGAATGACAACTTTAATACGTGTGCCAATGACAACTATGCATAGCAACACTCTGTTTATACCATGAAATCCAACTTCAATACTTTTGCCATTGATTACTATGTAGTACATAACGCTGTTTATACCAAAACACCCAACTTATTATAGCATGGAGGCTAACATCGATATGTTTGCCAATGACAACTATGCATAACAACACACTGTTTATTCAACGAGGCCAATTTCCTGAATAGTTGCATTGATTACCGATACATTTTATATAATGAATGCAAACTTCGTGAATTCTGTCATTGACAAATATTAATAACACACTGTTATGCCATAATACCAACTTCCTGACCAGTTAAGTCGATTACGGGTGCTATACAACAGTTGATGCCATTAATAACTAAGCAGTACAACACACTGATTATACCATGAACAACATCTTCGTGACTAGTTCCATCCCCTACAGATATATTACATCACACTGGTTATAGCATGGACGCAAACTTCCATCGATTATCAAAATATTAGTACATGCAGTTTATGACCATGAAATCTAATTTCAAGACTATTGCCATTGATAACTATGCAGTGCATTACTCTGTTTATATTATGAAAGCCAACTTCAAGACGTATGCAGTTGATAATTACGCATTACAACACGTTGTTTTTACCATGAAAGCCAACTTCGTGATAAGTTACATACACTACTGATATATTATATCAAAAATTTTATAGCATGCCAACTTACACCGAATATCGATATATTAGAACACGCAGTGTATACCACTAATGCCACTTTCAGTACTGTTTCCATTGATAACTTTGCAGAACGACAGACTGTTTATATCATAAAAGTCAACTTCAGTACTGTTATCATTGATAACTACCGTATGCATTACATCACACTGGTTATACCATGCATGTCAACTTCGAGATATTTGCCATTGATAACTCTGCGTTGCAACACACTGGTTATACCATGAACGTTATACCATGAAAGTCAACTTCAGTACTGTTACCATTGATAACTATGCAATACAACACAGTTTATACCAGGAAAGCAAACTTCAGTACTGTTACATGTACGCAGGAAAAATTGGTAAGCATGAAATTAGTAATTTTTAAATATGTGATACATATGTTTTTCACATATGATTTTCATATGAAGTAACACATATGTAATGCATATGAAAATATTTTTTTACTAAATTATGTTAATACTTAAACAGGTTGTTAAACTATTTTCTACAATATTCTGCAATGTTTTTTCATAACATTTCATATATGACACAGGTGTATTATTTTAACATGAAAGATATATGTGGTACATATGTGACACATGTGTATCATTTACATATGTGGCACATACGTAAATAACATGAATTATATATGCAAATAATAAGAAAGTAACACATAAATGGCACATGTCACAACATTTTTCCCGTGTACCTTTGATAACTATGTGTTACAGCACACTGGTTATACCATGCATGTCAACTTCGAGATATTTGCCATTTAACATGAAAGATAAATGTGGTACATATGTGACACATGTGTATCATTTACATTTGTGGCACATACGTAAATAACATGATTTATATATGCAAATAATAAGAAAGTAACACATAAATGGCATATGTCACAACATTTTTCCCGTGTACCTTTGATAACACTGCAGTACAACACAATGTTCATACCATGAACCGTTATATGATATCACATAGTTTATAGCATGGATGTCAACTTCGTCAATTATAATTACCTCGATTACCTAAGGAGTACCGACATCTATTGGCAATGTTTACACACTCGATACAGATAAACAAAGGTTAATCTGTTTTCATCCTGTATAACGTTAATCGGTGTTACAAAGCTTCCATAGCTTAAAGCTTATGCATGTGTAACACAAGTTAAAATATTTATTCTTGGTCTCGGGTTCGAATCCCAATAAAACTTCCGTTTTTGTGGGGTTGGGGATGTGGGGTCACTTTTATAGGAATTTTGATTAATTCAGTTTTTTTGATATTTCTTATTCTTAATTTTATTTGTTTTGCTTGTTTTATCTTTCTATTTCATTTCAAAATAAACGTTTCAATCGACATTTATAAAGTACAATACACAGCGTACAAATTCACAACGGAAAATGAATCTACAGCTGTAATAGAAGATTCCTCGGCAGTGTCGGTGGTGTCTTGAAATTCACGAGAACCATTTATTATATAGTATTGCTTTGTCTGCGCTCTATACCGCTCAGATAATCCGGAAGTTATTGGAAATGAAATAATTGTCGTAAGGAAATGTTATGAACTAGTCAGTACTCACTGTTTAGGCTGAGGAAAACCATAAACAGTGTCAATTTATATCGGTACACCAATAGTATACATTGCAACACGTAAACTGTCGATTTCAACAAAGCCAATTTCCTGACTAGCATATATGTTTTAAATTATATACAGTATAGTGCTATGTTTGTACCACGGAGGCCCTTTTAGTGACTAGTGATATTATATATATATCAACACACTGTAAATGTGGAAAATAAAATCTAGTAAATAATTTAGCCCAGCACACTGTGTATACCAAAAGGTTAATGCCATGGCGGCACACGTCATAAAGACGTATCTATAAAGAATGTGTTTTATACCGATAATTAGTGCAAGTAAAACATGGTGATCTTTCATTTGGGATCCATCTCCATAGTTTTCCTAATTTAGGAACTTTTCCTACATTCACAAATCAATATATTAATGTTGATCATGTTGATGTAACGCTGATATATACGCTAATCAATGCCATTATTATAAATGTACCTGAACAACTTTGGAGTGCTTTCATTATTCAGCCAATTCCATTGCCGTGCAATATCCGTTTACAGGAAGCCTCTGTGGAATATACAGCAAATACATCCAACGACCTTTTCATTTACAAAGGTCGATGACATCTGTCAGTAGTGTTCTATTGAAGTGTCACAATGCAGATTAGTGTATGAAAACCAATTATTCTAGATGTGAAATACATTCTAGAGAATAATATAAAATATATATAAATTGATTATTTCGGAAAGCGTAACACTCTGTTAGAGGATACAATATCCCGATGTTTTATTGATAAGACATATACTTCTGATAATCTGTGAAATACACAAGATGTGAAAGTCAAGGCCCGGAAATGAAAATCAAAGGACATAAAATTCACTAGATAAAATTTAAGTCATACTCATGATGTTTTTGCACGTTTAGGCCTTTTAGATGAGAAGAACGTAATGCAATGTTTATATAATATTCGTTTAAGAAATAAATAATATATTTATATTTGTTTTGTTTTGCATAGGTAAGAAACTCGTGAGATTTGATTCAAGCAATGTTAGCATAACAACTTGAACTAACTTGTCAACAGTTGTCAATCATGTATCCATATAACTAATCAAACCAGTACGATACATCCGACAAACAATAACACGTGTAAGTGTATTGTAAAAAAGAAAATATTGCCAATATACTTCGACATCCACAATGGGGAGGAGGAGACATTTAAGTACTGGCATCACGTTAATCAAGATTACATACTAAACGTCACACTGGCTGTCATTTGACTTGCCATAAATAAATACTGAAAAAGGGATCCATTGGAAGCAACAAACACAAACAAGAAATAAAAGTAGCAGACTCCGTTTTACTGAATCTGTTCATGAGAGGTAATGTTAAGTACAAGACCTCTCACGCCTCCTAGCACCGGCGTAGACGATATTTTACTTTAAAGCCACAACGATTGGGCCTTATAATCGAAAAGGATCACTTAGTTCTAACACTACTGATTTGTACTCGGGGCGACTTTTTACGACCGCTAGTGTGAATATCAATAAATACTGAAAGGTGGCTCCCTTGGAAGCAATAAACACAAACAAGAGATAAAAGCAGCAGACTCGGTTTTACTGACTCTGTTCATGACAGGTAATGTAAAGCGCAACACCTCTCACGCCTCCTAGCACCGGCTTAAGCGCTCTTCAAATTTAAAGCCACAATGATTGGACTTGATGATCCCAAAGGATCGGTAAGTAATAAACTACTGATTTGTAGTCGCTACATATATATAATGGACTGTTTTTTCTTGAAATTAAGACCATTATATTTATGTGACAAAGGGGTCTTTTGGGGCAAATGACTGATCAGCAGCAGGACATTGTAAATCCCGATAGGCAGTCGCAGGCTGATCTGGTTTTACAGTGGACGCAAGGGCTATTATAGTCATGCTTAAGGGTTAAGGGTTAAGAGTACTGATACGAGTGTTGACGTCATGTTAACAACACTGTGCATATTATAATCTGATAAAAATATGATGTATATATGTCAGATAAATAAATAAATAAATAAGTAAATAAATAAAAAAATTATTCTATTCAAACAAAGCCAACTTCCTAACTAGTAAGTTGCATACATTTTTTAAATTATATACAGTATGGTGCTATGCCAAAAGGTTAATGTCAAGCACCACCATTTTAGTGACTAGTATCGTTAACTGTCATATATATTTGAACGCACTGTAAGAATTATGCATGCACATATCTAGGAAACTGGAAGAAGGAACTTATGCACAGATCTGAAATGAAACCGTCTGACTACTGGAGGTTTGTTGATGATGTGTGGGGAATATGGAAACATGGGGAGAAGGAATTGAATAACTTCCAGTCAGTAAACAATTCAATTCACCCACGGATTCAAGTCGAAATGCGTTTGTGATCAGAGAGCATAGAGTTCGTGTATGTCGTTACCTCCTTTGAAAGTAGTATGATTTAAACGGGTCTGTACCCGAAAGAGACGAACAATAATCTGTACTTACACAAAAAGTCGGACCATCCTAGTACAATGAAAAAAGCGATACCATTCGGACTAGGAATTAGAGTTAAATGCATTTGCTCTAAAGACGGTCGTACCAACGGAGGCGTGATGATATAACGGAACATTTACGTCGCAGAGGAAATGATCCAAAAAACGCAAGTGAACAATTGGACAGGGTAAACAATATGAGCAGATCGACTTTGCTTCAGTACAATCGATCAAAGAAGTCCGGCGGACGTGTCTCTCCAATGACAACGTATTGTTCAGCTCTCCCTAGCATTCACAGCATTGTACAAAACATCTAAAAACCTTTTCGAATGAAGGAGGTTGTACCGATCCACCATTAATTTCGTACAGAAGCGGACAACATTTACAGGACATTCTTTACACAGAAAGCATAACAACACCTTCTACAAGAGGCACACCAAACCGATGAATATGCAGCAAAAATGTATAGTGTGTTCTCACATTAAGGAGACTGATCAGTTCACTGCTGATGGTGTTCACAATGTAAATTCAAAAAATTGATCGTATTTAAAGACAACAGCTGATTTTCAATTACATGCAGGGGCGTAGTCAGGCATACTCCTGTACGCCCGGGCTTATTCTAGAAAATCGAATGTGAAAAAATAAAAGTGCTTATTTTGTAGAATCAGCAATGAAAATTGAAGGCGGTAGTGGGTGAGGCACTATTAGTAAAAACACATTTAATGAATGGAGGCGAGAGCCTCCAAAATCTCGCTCAAATGAAGCCACGAACCTCCGTAAACGCACTCAAATTTCAAAATGTTCACGGGGGAGGCACACAACCCGCCACCAGCAGGAGGGGGACACACCCTTCCGCACCCTCCCCAAGGGCGTATTCTGCAAAAGGCTCTTGCTACGCCCCTGACATGTATACATATCTTTTCAGACATACGCAAACGAATATAATTGTCATCCGCCATTTCACTTTTAAAAGCAAACACGGTACCATAAACTCGTATTGAAGAAAACATATTTTACTCAAATGATAATTCAAGATGACCTAGAATGATGTTCCACGTATAACGTTGCCAAACGTGCTTATTGTAACAATTTCAAATACTTCTCAAGCTATGAAATCGGCTAGATAGCAGGTTAAAGTGTTATGTAAAAGGTCATGCCAAAATGAAAGTCAGAGTTATTGAACAAGAATTAAGACAAACTTTGGGGTAAGACGAACTATTGATGAAGTTTTATTAAATAAGTGTCAGGTTATATTATGTTATGAGGTCGTTTAGGTTTTATGAATAGGAAATAACTCTGCCGAGTTAGTGGACATGTGTACGGTGAAGATGTGTGTGAAGTGTCATGAACATAGGTCAAATACCGTTTATATTATGACCAGTTATTGACATTTGCGCTATAAAACACCATAAACAAAAAATAATAATTGTAGTAAAAAATTGACTGCATTAAAATATACTGTTTATATATATAATCCACATTTTAAAAACAAAACTCCTTTTGTCACAAAGCACACATTTTACTCAGAGTTATCTATACCACCAGTATATCGTCTACTGAATTTTATTAATTTAAACCCAATGTTCTCCCTGTTTAACCTTAAATTCGCATCACTGTTATGTATAAAAACAAAAGTTATGATGTGTGCAATAACAAGACATGTCTCACAAATGAAACAAGTATGTATTAATATGCATATATACAACCAGTTTTGGATAATGGTGACACTATTCAGGGAAATTGTTCTAGTTGTCTTCTAAAATGATATACGAGGGTCATTCAATAAGTTCTGTCACTAACACGTTTTAACAATTATGTGCTCGTTGTGAGTGTTGATATTTGGTACTAAATGAAAGAGAGTTTCAATACCATTCCATTTATGGTGAAATGAATGCTATATATTTTGTGTGACGAAAGTTATGGAACATTTAATATACATCACTTATACATACTGAGGCATTTTCGTCCTGAGTTTTTTTCAGGTATGTTAACTGTTACTTTTTTAAATGCCTGTTTCTCTTTAAGTACTTGTCGAAGACCTTTGAAATTTCTCATACATTACCAGTTATATCTGTGCATTACAAGATTTAGAATTTAAGCATGGTAGATAAAAAGGCATTGTCTTAGAAATTAACATTTTAAGCTAACATGTACAATTAATTTAATGATAAATGGATATCTTCTGAAATTGCGTTTTTGGATGATCAATATTTTCACTAAACATTGTGCAAAATTCTACAATAATGTGTTGAATATGAAATTTAAACACTGAAGGACTAAGATTTGTAAAAAAATATGAAAACATATTAATAATATGGGAATAATTACGACATTTAAAAGATATTATAACATTTCCGTAAACAAAATGAAGAAAATCAGTGTTATTTCCTCTATAATTAAGGGATATGCATTCACTCATATCTGGTTTACAGCAAGACCTTAACGAATTATCGACAATCACTGTCATGGATTATAGGCAAATAACAACAGATGGCGTACAAGAAAATTTAAAAGCATAGAATTATTCAAATAATTTTTACAACGTTTTGTAACAAGGACATTTTCAGAGATGCCAGTATCCAAAAGGTTTGGTAGGGGGAGGTAATTCAGGGGTATAAATAACCGGAAATGTATCATTTTTGTTGTGGAATTTAAGAGAGCGAACCCAGTAGTACTGTAAATGCACTACTTTATCTCAGTGTAATATCCAGTTCAAAGTATATATGCCTAGTGACAGAACTTTTTGAAGCACCCTCGTATAGGGTCCTATAGAAACCACAGGGTCCGAATGCAGTGGCATCGTAGGTCCGCACTGTACTGCAAACAAGGATTTGAAACTACAATGAAAGAGACAAAAAACAACAGAAAGGGTGGTGAAGACAGGGTTACCGACTTGGAACGGTCAGTAGGCAATAAGACCTACTGGTTAGCTTGAATCGATTTTATATGCGCACAATACTCGCTGTTAGAATCAGAAAAAAGCTGCACGGATTATCCTTAGCACATACGTGCATAGAGTGAACACCTATTGGTTATATAATATAATAAATCCGATGAGATGTGTGTATTTATTAGAACATGGCAGGGGCCGTAGTAGATCAGAAGTTATTATTATTAGAGACTGAATATATTTCCTTCGAGTTGTTCTGGCGGGGTTGCAGTTAAGTGGGAATGTTTATCCGACATTTCATTTCTCGCTCAAGTCACTTTCACATTATGGCTATCAAAAATGTGGACGTACATGCAAGCTGTTGATGGAGTTTAATACAACACATTTACATTAGCTCCTGCTGATAAAGCGGCCAGTGGTGTCATCAATGTTTGCAGCCTTCGTTGACTTATGCCTAGCTTGTTAAATGATACATATAGTGGGAATTTCTTTAGTTTTACTATCCCGTTTTATTTGGATAACACTAGAGAAAGAAATATAAAAAGATCGGACAGGGAAAGTAGCATTCAAGGAGGACAGTCAACCACAAAACACAGAAACAAACACGTAAACAGACAAACAAGAAGGCAAAAGCAATAATAAATGCAAAGGACATCACAAACACAAAAGGGTTGACAATAGGGCTACCGCCTTGGAACGGTCAGTGGCAAAGTAGGCCACTGGGGGTTTAAACCGGTTCTAGGGTGCACCAAACCTCACACTTACCCTACTGTCATCCCATTAAAACAGGACAGTGTAAATAAAGAAATCCCCGCCATGATCTAATCTCTAACCAACAAGGCAGCATCAATAGGCAATATAAGTAAAACACAAATATGCTCGTGTAAATATAATACAAAAAACCAATAGCCTAGAAAGCCACAATGAAGGTACTCAATGACTTGGCAGAAGCCAGAGCAGTAAGAAAGTGAGTGGTTTGGTGCACCCTAGAACCTGGTTTAACCTCTAGCGTCCTTTTTAGCACTGAACTTTCCAAGGTGGTAACCCTTTTTTAACTCTTGTATGCGTGTGATGTCAAATACAGTAACTCGTATTTATCCTTCTAATTGTTGTTTGTGTCAATATTTGTTTTGGGTTGACTGTGATCATTGAATTCTACATTTCCTGACTCATATGTCTTCTACCTTTTAGAAAATACAGACGAACTGTACGTGTCATCAAAGAATGCTGCTTATAAAGCAATAATTTGGTTGACCACTAGACAGATATAAGAATATTGATCAAGACTATTTCTTCCGAGCTATAATTCTGCTGTTCAAAATAGCATGTATAAATAAAGCATAGGGGTGACCAGGTTACATTTCTCCAAATACACATAACATGTGAAGGTCTTGTTTGACAGTTTTACCTTTGTTTTGAAATGTAACACTCTCTCATTAGCTTGTCCGATCTCGACGCAAACGTAGTTGGCCACATCGGATGCATCCACACATGTCTAAACTCTTCAACAAAGTCGGTTGTTTAAGCATGGGACATAAAACCTGAGCAAATAAACAAGAGCCGAATAACAGTTTCAGTTCGGTTGTTGTTGTTTTTCAACACAAGACTGTTTGTGTTTGTGATTTCACATGACTTGCTTTTTATTTACATTTTCAGTGTTGTTTGTTTCAATGCATGTTTCGGTTGACTGTGTGCTGTGCAAGCTACACTTCCTGTTCGACTTTTATATCTACTTTCTTACTGTGACTCCTACCTCAACCTTACCCTGACTTGCAATGGTTTTATTTAGTGAAACCTGTAATTGAGAATTACCTGACCATTTCTTTAGTATATCGTCTACTGAATTTTACTAATTTAAACCCAATGTTCTCCATGTTTAACCTTAAATTCGCATCACTGTTATGTATACAAATAATTGATATATGTATTCCTGTATATATTTTTCATAAAAAAATAATCTAAAAACTATATATATATTCACTGATTAGCGTCATTTTTTTTACACACACGAGTCGTCCTTTAAAACATGACACTAACTGAATTTTATGCACCGCTTTTGTTGAAACAATTAGCATCAAATTTCACATTTTAAGATGAAAATACTGTCTATAAATAATGAAAATGGGATCCTTTGAAAGCAAAATCTACAAACGAGAGAAAAGTAGCAGTCAGTTTTATTGAATCTTTTAATGAGAGGTTGTATAATGTGCAATATCCCTCACGGCCTTTAGCACCGGGTTAAGCGGTGTTTTACTCTAAAACCACACATATGGGGCTTAATGATCTCAAAGGACCATTAAGTATAATACTACCGATTGGTAGTCGGTCGTGCTTTTACAGCCGCCACGCAGCATTATAAAACTGCTAGTGTGAATGTCAATAAACACTAAAAAGGGGATTCCTTTGAAGTAATAAACACAAACGAAAGAAAAGTAAAGAACTCGATTTTATTCAGTAATTAGAGTACTTTATATTTAATATAAAATTGAAATGTAAATTTATTTGTATTGGTTCATATATAATTCATGTGTAATCAATACATGTTTTGTCAGCCAACCCTCTTGCATGCTGACAACCTCATTCAAGTATGTAATTCATAGAGGATCTGAAACGAGTTACCATTTCATATAAGATTTATGAAACGAGTTATGAATTATTTTAAAATAAATATTATATGGAATGGGAACGAGTTTAAGATTCTTTTTATCACATAACATTGCAATCAAATTAGTAAAAATTAATTCAGATGGACATAGAACCGCCACGACGTCAGACATTTTAGCGCCAAAACGACATAAAATATGTGACGTCGTAACGTCGCGTCTCACACATAACGTTGCGTATAAAAGAGTTCATGTTGTACCGCTTTACAAAAAAGCAGTTTACGCCAACTTTTTAACAAACCAACAACAATGTTTTGTATAACGTGCATTATTTGTATAAGCTGTCACAAATAATAAGTTTATGATTAAGATCTGAGTGAATTTGTAATAAATAAAATAGTTTCAGTTAATAAACTTGCGTAGTGTTACAGGTTTAACTCAACCAGTCAAAATCGTTCAAGGTTGTATTACACATGTGTCATACAATATAATATTAAATGGGTGTTCGACACTGCTAACAAGGGACGTTATGTGATAAATTCTAAATACACTTTTATTTATTAACTATTATTTTAGTTCACGTTGCGTGATATCGTCAGCTATATCAACAGTTCATCGTACATTGTGCCTAGGCGAATAATTTTTAATGGTTTCATTTCCTGTGTAGCGACACGTTCTATACCTATATCAATGGTTGTTTTATCCAAGCTCAAGTTCCAATCAAAATCGATGATCTCTATTGTTGATTTCCACATTCTCACTGTAAAAGTTTGCGCCTGAAAAAATCAATTGCTGTACATTACTGTGAAATTGATCTGGTGTTATCATTGTCACCAGCGTCCCAGAGCGTAACAGAGGAACGCGTTAAAGCTATACTGTCAATATATAATATCGATATCACAGGTAAATTATATTAAAAATTGAGAGAGAGAGAGAGAGAGAGATAGATATATATATATATATATATATATATAAAGGGAGAGAATTTGAACTCACTACGGCAACTTTCGAAATTGGGATCTCGTAAGAGATTCATGTTCACAAGGCAGAATTGTATAAGGAGTGAATATATACGCTTGATTTCTGTGTATCTCGTCATAGCTAGAGAGAGAGAGAGAGAGAGAGAGAGAGAGAGAGAGAACGCGAAGACAGGATGAAAATATGTGATATCGAATAGTATAGATTATCACACAATATAATATGATATACGTAGGTATATAATTAAAAATTATAGGAAATGTGACATTAAACAAAATTGCGCATACCAAATAAAAAGACAATAACGAGGAAATTATGCGACACAACTCAGATAAAGGGGTTGACAATAGGGGAGGTAGAACTGGCAAAGAGGTCACGCATGGGGTTCAAACCAGGTTCCATGGTGGATATTTTGAGTTATACTTTGTTATTAGCTACGTCATTCATATCAAAAGTTCGGGACACGAATAACTGCAACTTTTTACAATCTGGAACAAATTAGTCAATTAATATATCAACAAACAACATAAACGGAAAAGAGACATTAATTCACAGACAGACACATATACAGCGAGAAAGGCAGACAGACACTATTTTATTTATTTCGTGTTTCATGTCTGTAATGAAGACGAATTTGCACAATTTAAAATATGCTTTAACTGTGTTATCATACATAATTATCAATCAAATTATCTTATTACAGTACCACATTTTCGAATAATTTACACAAACAATACAATGCCTAACGTTTTGGCAGAAATACGCATTTCGTTATAATTTAAACCATTGCTGAACTATTATTTTAACGATTTATTAGAGGTTTCCTTTCTAAACACAATCATGAGATATCATTCGGATGAAACCCCTTCGTGTATTATAATAAAGTTACACGGTAAATTGTTGAAAAATATGTCAAACTGAATGACTGTTTTAAAGAATACGTTTTTCAATTCATTTGATATTTTGTTTTAAATATTTCGGTTATTTACTCCTTGTTCTTCATGGATGCATGTATTGTTTGTGCAATCCAAATCCATCAAGTAAAGACAGGCTATTGAGAATTATGTATTGATTGTTCGAGAACGTTTTATAACATTTCGCTTAATTAAACAATGAAAATACAGCTTTAAACTTACCTTTCCATATCGATATGAATATTTTAATGACAACCAATACGTCATTCTTTAAGCTTGGCCAATTTGCTATCATAGAAATTGTAATCTGCTGCCAACAAAATGTAAAATAAGTGTGCTGACGAGACTAGTAAATAAGAGAAACTGTAGATAGTTGTACGTGATTTTAAGTAAAGGTAAGTTGTTTTATAAAAGTGTTATGAATATAATAATTTTAATATTTCGAAAATGTATGATTCAGTTTCTTACCGATACAATTCTAAAAGGTGTTAACAGTTGTTCACAGTTGTTTTAAAGGGCCGTGTAACTACAGAATACAGATTTTCTAAACATTATTTCGGCATTTCATTACTAAGTCAGATAAGAGGTAAAAAGGCAGTAAGAGTAAACGTGTAGACTTATTAATATAATATATTAAAATGGAGAAAATGGAAAACAAACATACGGTGTATTGCAATTGTGCAAATACGCGTCGTTTTATTTATTTTAAACGGCTTACCTTATTGTACGTTTTATTCCCATTGCTATGTGTTAACTAAAGATTTTGCCACATACTTTAAACTTCTGTAATACGATACAATTCAAAAAGGATTCGAATACATTTCCAAAATGCAGGGATAACATTATTGTGTTAACAGTACTGACAATTTAAATTTTGCGACTATATATTTTCAATCTGGGACTGTATGTGAGTGGTTTTACGGTCTTACAATTTCGTTTTACGGCGACGCGGTAGCCGTACGTAATTTCAGACCGTAGATTCAACCAAATATCGTCCCAGATTGAAAATCTTAGCATGGTTATCTCAATTCTAATGTGTTTTCCATTTAAATGTCAGAAAGATAAGAAAGATAAGAAAGATAAAGTAAAAATATACATACACACTTGTTTTTTCTATAAAAATCGAATTCATCGGTAATGGCATTTTGTTGACGTCGACGTCATCCAAGCTTGTTACATCTTTATGTGACATCAACTACTTTTCAGGCGGTAAATTGTGAGTTTTACGGTCGAAAATATGAGGTGAAAGCCATTATAGTTGCATTAGAATAATCGGTTAATGGTGGTATTTGAATGGCGATAAACGGACGATTCGCGACCGTTAAGTGACTGATGACAAAACTGATTAACTAGTTTCTAGTTCATCTTAGTTGACAGTTAATGTCACAATAATCATTTTTGACATGATATTTACTTTTCAATAGTCGCAGTTGCTTTTGAACGTGTTCACAGCGTGTAAAGGATATTTTACAAGTACGAAAGAATGCTTTTTTAAACAGTTGTCTCAATATAAGGTTCACACTTTGTCATTTTAAACCAATTCAGGATTATCAGTATTTATCGATAACAATAATCTTGAAAGAAATAAGCTCGTTTATGAATTATAATGACTCTTAAACAATGATTTGATGAAGGAATACCACTAGATATGACGGGACTAAAACACGAAACATTATCCTCGATGTTTTTATGTTTACCACTCGTACTATTTATACATTAAATTACAAGTAAATTCAAGCATTTGCTTGTTTAATGTTTCGCTAATGATTTTGTATACGCCAAAATGTACGATGTCAAGGAAAAATGTGTTTGTGATTACTGTGACTGTTCCGTTTGTGAAAAAACAAATGTCAAGCATGCAGACGTGTTGGCAGACGTGTTGGCACTTCCAGCTATATATGTTCACGAACAAATGTGTTTGAATAATTTTTGAGACTTCACTGTTTGTGAATAACATTTTGAACTTTTTAAGTTTCCGTAAACTAGTCAAATATTTTACAGCCAGAATGCTTTTTTGGATTGGTCTTTCTTTATACATGTAAATTATAGCAGAACATTTTTGAGACTTCACTGTTTGTGAATAACATTTTGAACTTTTTAAGTTTCCGTAAACTAGTCAAATATTTTACAGCCAGAATGCTTTTTTGGATTGGTCTTTCTTTATACATGTAAATTATAGCAGAAAATTAAGAATTATCAAATAACTTCAGTTAGCCTTAATATTTTGCTGTTAAACTTTTAGAGTGTTTTAATTTACATTTATCCAACAATAGGCGGTAGCCCTATTGTCAACCCTTTTGTGTTTGTGATGTCGTTTGCATGTATTATTGCTTTTGCCTTCTTGTTTGTCTGTTTGCGTGTTTGTTTCTGTGTTTTGTGGTTGACTGTCCTCCTTGAATGCTACTTTTCCTGTCCGGTCTTTCTATATTTCTTACTAATAATACCGTTTTTTTTCTCTATTTCAGTATATATTTAAGTAAGGGATAAAATGCTAATTTCACTTTAGTATTTTTAGTATATGACATATCCTGGATTACTTTGTCATGAGGTATCGTGACTATTGTTCGCGGCGCTTGTTGCAGCCAAAAGGCTTTCAGCAATAAAATTAGCAATATGTATCAAGTAAATAAACATACCTTTGTTTTGAAAATCGGTTTAGAAATAAATATTTTACAGCCAAAATGCTTTTTGTTGAAGCTTTTTCTATGCAAATTACAGCAGAAAATTAAGAAATCTCAAATAGTTTCAGTTAACCTTAATATTTTGCTATAAAACAACACAAAAACCATCTTTGGATAAATCAAATTTAAAAAATATGTTTTTTAATGTTTGACATGTTTGATGCAGCAGAATGTAGTATTGAAAATGACCTATCAAAACAACTTTCACACGTGAAATGTTTATTTCTCATTTGATTTTGAAAAGTAAGATATTTTTATTTACCACTAAAATGTCTGTTTCACTGACATACAATTTATTTAGGTTCTAGTTGATGTTTGCCCGAAAAGTCGAAAAAAAATGGCTGAAGCAAGCGGCCTGAACAATAGTGCAATGAAGCCATTGTTGTCATGCTATATGAATATAATAAATACTGATAAAGGTGTAAGCTCATTATATGTTTAAGTGCATATGTAAGAAGTAAATGCCAAATTCCACTTAGTATTCTTAGTGCTCACGATATCCTGGATTACTAATACATTAGGCATCGTGACTATTGTTCGGGGCGCTTGTCTCAGCCAAAGGGTTTTCAGCATTAACATGAGTAATTGTTGTAGTATTAACATCAATTATATATAATTGTATATCATTATAACTGGCACTTTTAATGGTCAATAAAAATGTATTACTTTTGAAAATCGGTTTACGACTGAGAAATAAATATTTTACAGCCAAAATGCATTTTTGGATTGGTCTTTGCCATCTTCGGGATGGTTAAAATTTTGTACTATTGATTTATTTTATTAATATTGAGTTCTGCTCAACCCGGAGCTAGAGGGCATGAGCGGTAGCTAGCATATTTCAGTATCGCTCATGAACAGTCTCAATCAAACCGAGACTGCAATATTTCGTTTTTGGCCGTTTCCAAAGGTCCATTATCATACTCTTTTTTTCTTTATAAATGTAAATTACAGCAGAAAATTAAGAATTCTCAAATAACTTCAGTTAGCCTTAAAATTTTACTGTAAAACTTTAAGAGTGTTTTAATTCACATTTATCCAACAGAATAAAACCATTTTTGGGCACAAATTCTAAAGGCAAGTAAAAACTTTTCTTTAAATAGAATTTTGAATTGAAAATAACTATATGTGAATTTCTTTTATTTCTCAACCAATTTTGAAATGGAAGGATGTTATTTACCACTAATAATGGCTGTCTTACAACTTAGGTTCTAGTTGAATTTTGTTTGAAAAGTAAAAATATACAAACTTTGGCTAAACAATTGCCCCGAACAGTGCAGTGATATCATTGTTTTCATGTACATGAATATAAGCCGATTACATTTACCATGCAAGAGGTAAATGTCAATTCCACTTTAGTATTCTTAGTACATGAAATATCATGGATTACCTTTTCTTAAGGCATCGAGATGTATTGTCGCAAGGTGTCGCTAGGTACAAACGGATAATGCCCTCGTCATTGTTTTCACACGAAAGTCGCTTGATAGTGGGTTGTAATATGTATGTAATGCCTAATAGATATAATTTCACGGTCATGGTTGTATAGGTTTATTGTATGCTCGCTGAAGCAGTCGAAAGTAGTTATCTATCAAAGAGTGTTTGTATTGTTTCTTCAAAACATCGTAGTGTTGTTTCCTGTTATTTCTTGACTCTAACTGTATTCGGGACATGTAAGTGCTATTTTGAAATACAGCTCATTGTGCTAGATATACATTTCAAAAAAAGGAAGTAGAAATACTAGGCAATTACAAGAGGTCACCACAACGTAGACCTTTTTCCGAGTGTTTGTATAGAGCTGAAAAGAAATTCTTAGAAGATATTCACCCCACACAATTTGTGTAATGAAGAAGTAAGTTTGCCAGTATTCTAAACATGTTTGAGCTATTTATAGGTCATTAACAGATTTCAGCTTTACTATGGAAGGGATATGGAGGAACATTTGGGTAATTGTAACCTATATGTGTTTCGTTTTAGGCAGCCGTTGGGGTACATACATGTTTCTTCACGCTGATAGCCACTTTCCAATAATAATGTGTGTAAGCTTTGTTGCCTATTCTATAATTGGTGTGACGTAAATACAATTTAAATAAGTGTTATTACACTTACTTATCATTTAGTTCTAAAAAGGTGCTTCTACCACTCCAGCCTTTACATGTTCTGAGTATTGTTTAATCATTCTTATGATACGTTGCCTGCTTTTTAATTTAGTCGTTTGACTGTTACATTTGTTACACAGGCTTCAAAAGCTCTACTCTCAACTAAATTACATTTTGTTTATTTCACCAATTGTTTTCTCGTTTAGGGCAAAACGTTTTTTAGAAACTGGAAACATAAGCCGCTGGCCATGGAATGGTGTGAAAATACCTCATTGAAGGTTCCATGTTCTCCGTCATTTGCATACCATCTTCTGGATGGCTCAAATTGCTGTACTATTGACTTTTGAAATATTGAGTTCTGCTCAACCCGGGGCTGGAGGACGTGAACGGTAGCAAGCACTTTTCAGTACAGTTCATGGACAGTCTCAATCAAACCGAGACTGCAATATTTATTTGCATTTATAGTGTTTGACGATTTCCAGATTTTTCCTTTCATACTTTTTTAAACTGCTGTGCTGTTTAAGGGAAGTCGTAAACATACGCTTTATTTTAAAGGATCCTGTTTTGTGCATCCTTATCATGTGTCTGTTGTGGAAGGTGTAAATTTAATTCGTTCACCAATTTGGTTTCTATGGTGTATGAGTAGGTAAATATGTTATCATAGTGACATGTGTATGTAATTAACAACAAACACATTACAAATACAATGGCGTTCAAAAGCATTCGGCCCATTGGACCTATAAGTCACCAGCACAAACAAGCAATTTATGTGCATTGATGAAAATAATTTGGTTGGTTGCTTTGCATTGACGTGTTATTTTTCTCGTAAACACTGTTGATTTGTCTGTAATGTTCAATGCTTGTGTTGACTGTTGTGTCGGAATGTATTTGTTTAACTTTATATAATTTGTTTTGTTTTCGGGGTAAAGACGCTTCAGTTTATATGTAAAGCGTCCTTGGAGCTGTAACACGAACGGCTGTATTAGCTTTGTATCTTTGAATAAATTTGGCAACTATTGAACGCTGTACAGATTGATTTCTCAAATAAGGACCAACTCCATCAACTCTATCGATTGTATTACATATTACATTTTGGTAAATGCTAACACGCCTAGGCGCATGCGCGCATTCTATCGGTAAATATTTAAAATTTGTCCAAGGTAACTGTAATGTCGACAACACTGTTTGTTTGTCTTTCATGTATATGGTTTTGCTGTGTAGTCACGTATACGTCCGGAATGTAGTCGGTTCTATTTAGCTTTATTTCGTGATTTGTTTTGCCCTTCACAGTTCGTATGCAATTTCTTTGGAAAATTTGTTCTATTTGACCACTTGTTAGTTTACTACACACTTCCTTAGAGCTGCAACACTAACGACTATATTATCGTTTATCGCGTGAATGTGGCTGCTGTCGAACGAGATCAGTGTATTATTGCTTAAAGTCCTCCGGCCATGTTTTGTTTCATGAACATGTTTATGTTTATTTAAATCGAAATCAATACACAACAATAGACATTTACAATTCACACGCAATATCTGTAAAAAGCGAGAATTTTAGTTGATGGCGCAGAAAACTGTGAATAGGTTAATTAATCCACAGGTAAATGTATTTATCAAAGATCTGGCAATTCAGATTTACCTCATTTCCCCGTGCAGTCACGCAGTGGTAAAAGTAGTATCTACGTCATGCAAATAATAATTATTTTTACATATAACTTAGTAGCGGATTTAAATATATGTTTCTCTCCGGAACTATCAAGAAATGTTCATATGATGTTTAAGAGATAAATTTGTTAATTGATAATGCTACAAAAATGGCGGCCATTCATCTTAAACAATGCAATTTCAGTTGGTAACATTTCACATACATAGGCACATGCTCACATTCTACAGCGTGCTTAATACGACAAGACTGTCTTACGTCACTGTAATGTCCACAGTGACAATTTTGCTAATTGTATGCTGGGTAAAACAATTCATATTATTAATATATATACAAATATAATAAGTCATGTACTCATTAAAGTATTTATGAAGTACAATTGAAATGGGGTTAGGTTTTATAAATAGGAATAGTTGTACGTGACTTTTGTTTGTAAAGAAATATAAAACAATCGGACAGGGAAAGTAGCATTCAAGGAGGACAGTCAACCACTAAACACAGAAACAAACAGACAAACCATCAGGCAAATGTAATAATAAAAGAAGCAAACGACATCACAAACACAAAAGGGTTGACAATATGGCTACCGCCTTGGAACGGTCAACGGCAAAGTAGGCCACTGGGGGTTTAAACCGGTTCTAGGATGCACCAAACCTCAGACTTACCCTACCGTCATCCGATTAAAACAGGACAGTGTAAATAAAGAAATCCCTGTCATGATCTAATCTCTAACCAACAAGGCAGCATCAATAGGCAATATAAGTAAAACACAAATATACTCGTGTAAATATAATACAAAAAAACAATAGCCTAGAAAGCCACAATGAAGGTACTCAATGAATTGGCAGAAGCCAGAGCAACAATAGAATAAACCATTAAGGGCACGACAAGAAAGAAACAAACCACACTCTTTACATATTTCTAAGTAATCATTATATTAAATCTAAATAATAATAGTTACTACGTTTGGTTATTGAGTTCAACTGTTGCATATTTATCAATATGATGTTCTTGGTTTGAATGATTAATATGCCAATTAGCTGAACTTATAGACAATTCCGAGATATATTTCTGTTTGGTCTGGAGGCTCGGCGACCCGGTGCTAGCACGGTAGCCTATGAATCCGCAGATCATGGGTTCGAGATTCACCGTCACCACTGGGTATCTTCGGTGTGTGCTTAGCCAAGAAACTTCCACTATCCTCATCCATCGGACGTGGCCGTACATCTGGCAGGCTTGTGTGTTGGAGCACGTTTAAGAACCCTATAATAACATATTCCAAAGAATGGAATAATTTCATGGTTGTTATGTACCGTCCTTTCTCTTTTGACTGCTCAAACTAAGCTGTAATGTGATATTAATTAAAACTTCGTGTTTCATTTCTTGTGTATTTGTTATTAAACTGTCCAGTTGCTTTTCTGTTTAAAGTTCAGTTCGTCAACAACGGACCATGTCAACGATTTCAGACAGGTTCGGATATGACTGTGTTATCACAATCTGAGTAAGCAGATGTGCCGTGCAGATATTCTCTTTTCTGCTTGATAAAGGAGTGACCTAATAACTTTTGCTTTATTAGACAATGACTAGTAAAACAAACTCAATTCAGAAATCCAAGGCTTTATTGTACGTAACGTTATCTGACGTTATAAAACTGCAAGAAGCGGTGTCCTCGACAAGCGCAGCATTTATCTAAATATTTACAACTAGTAAACCATAAAGAAAATTATAATAACCTAACTGAAAAAAAGAATAGTATATCGGCGTGAAAAAGCAGGATGGTTCGGCAGAGCCTCGTCTAACAAGCCTGATAGTAAAAGGCACTGGCATAATATTGTCTATGTACCCGCCTACTCGAAATGAATAATTAAACAGTCAATGTTTGCATCGGTTGAAATATGATATGTAGTATTATATCCTCTGCTAAATCAATACGACATATGTGATACTTCTATGTTTAGAAGGGCATCCAGTGTTGCTTAAATCTTAAATCTAGCAGAAAATACTTTACATCAGACAATTCAATGTACCTTACTCCTGATGTAATGTTTGAATAAGAATTTTCTATGTTTAGAAGGTTTAAGAAAATTGAATAAGTACGAAAATGTGAAGAAAAAATTAGAAACTACAGAAACTACGTGGAAAAGGAACATTTGCTTATAGACAGTAAATCAGGCTCAAAATAGTTCTTCTTATGCCACATAGTGCTAGAAATGTTTTAAAGCAAATTTGAATTGTGAATGTGAGCAGCTAGTAAAATTCCTCTTATAATACCCCACAATCATGGAAATGGTAAAATCTGAAGTTTTACTGTGACCAACATTGCATCAGTCACTAAGTAAGATTCCTCCATCCATAAAAATCGATACTTCCTCACTTACAATGAATACTTAAAAGTGGATCCCTTAGAAGCAACAAACACAAACAAGAGATAAAAGTAGCAGACTCGGTTTGATTGAGTCTGCTCATGAGGGGTAATGTTAAGTGCAACACCTCTCACGCCTCCTAGCATTGGCTTAAGCGATAGTCGACTTTCACATATTGGGTTTGATGATCCCAGATGTGCAGTCATTATTAACACTACTGATTTGAAGTTGGGGCGACATTTTGCGGCCGCCACACAGCACTAAACAAACGCTAGTGTCACTAGAATATGTGAATGTCAATACAAGTGGTGGTCCCAGATTCAGTGAATGTAAAATGTGTGTTATGATAACAGTTATATATAGTTAGGGTACAATGACACAGGGCTAATATTTGTTATAACTGCAATATATAGTTATACGTGCAAGGGGACGGTGGCACAGACAAACATTTGTATAATAACGGCAATATATGTGAAGAGGACAGTGGCACAGGGCTGACCTTTTTTGTTGTTGTTGTTGCTGTTCTTTTTGGGTTTTTTGTTTGGTAATCACACCAATATATGTTTAGGGAGACGGTGTCTCGGGATATTCTGATTTGAGACCCAAACTTACAGAATGTCTTTTTCAATGATACTACTATTCTGAAAAGAGGTAAAAAAAGACTAACGATTAACTGAACAATCAGAAAGAGAGATCCTATCAATCATCCGGTGATTTTGCAGTTACCTTATTGGTATGTTCTAAAGCTTCGTCTGTGGAAATTGTCTTTATATTTTGTTCACGGTATCTATATCATGAATTTCCCATCAATAAACTACTTGACTACGTGAAATTGTGTAATCGGTCAAATAACGATAACCACGGCTGAATGCCTGTAAAAAACAATATAGGTTGTGCTCACTTAACCAGTCTTTGAGATATATATATATATATATGTATATATAGGTCGAGTTGTCTAAGGCGCCGGCTATTTTGCGAGGCGCTGTGTCGAAGTTGGTGTCCTAGGTGCGGGTTCAAATCCGCTGGTAAGTGGTGTGTACGAACTTTTCTCCACATATATATATACATATATATAAGGGTGAGAAAGTACATACATCTACAAAATACCTTTCAAAAAGCACTGTATCCCCGAGGGGATACGAAAATGTTGGATCAAATTAATAGATGGGGAAAAAAACATTTATACTGTGCTACAGTTTATAAAAACCCGAGCGCTTTCGGCTTTACGCCTTCATCAGGGGTACACAAACACGAAAATAACAAATACGAAACAAATAAACACTAAAATACACGGCAGTTTAAATAATATTTTTTAAAGAGTTTTATTTAAACTGCCGTATATTTTAGTGTTTTTTGTTTCGTATTTGTTATTTTCGTGTTTGTGTACCCCTGATGAATTCGTAAAGCCGTAAGCGCTTGGGTTTTTATAAACTGTAGCACTGTATAAATGTTTTTTTCCCCATCTATATATATATAAATATATATATATATATAAATATTGCAAAAATACAGTGACAATGGTGTATACCGACGCCAGAACACATACTATGTTGACGATATTGTCTTATCAAACTACATCTATAGGTCAAACATGCATGTATTAGTCATTATTTCTACAAGAATATCAACAGTGTTATTAATTTGCATTTGCTTAGTACTGGTTCTACCCAGGAAGACATCGATTAAAATATATCCATAGACTTTTCGTTGCAATCGATGTAAAACAAATAATTTTTAACTGACAGTACTTTATATGCCATGAAGGTATGTCGTGTTTTCCATGAAATAATGGTTACAATATACAATCATGCAGTTACCATAAAATGTACACGTATCTGTGCACCTCATTGCCTCTACAAATAGGGCCGTAGTATTTTCCACAAGATCTCTCATTTAAGATGGTGTAATCGAACAGCGATGTTTTTGCTGACATTGAAGACTTAAGTTCTCGCCTGTGATGCCAATTGCCAATTGCAACTCCATTGGCTTACAATAAAAATACACTTTTATGACTGGTGACTGACAATGTTTAAGGAAATAGATGTTGATATGACTCTCTTTGCTTAACAGTGTCTTGCTCATAAGGTGGTGCATTGATGTAAGTTTTTAGTGATGATACTTTTCATTATTTACTGTTTAAACATACGAATGCTTGTCGTCCTTTCGAACCAGTTATGCTCTGAATCCATATCACATCCATACTATTCCTGAAATCCGAATTTAGTTGTACTTTGTCAACCGGAGTTGTCTTCAAGTGTCTTGTAATTTAGAACTGCGTCTCTTAACGGGCAGTATTAGTACAACAAATAGTATGATAGTTTTCTATTTAAAAAACATCATCTATACATATATTATATACATATAAATAATTTAATATTCAAAGTTGTCATTCAGCTCAAGAAAAAAGAAAAAGAAAAAAGGAGTTGAAAAAGAAGTGTGCTGAATAGTTGTCTTACGTTTAATGCCGGCTCTAATAACAGTCAAAAATCACGCACAAATCACGCACAAATCACGCACAAATGTTCCGAGTTAAGTTGCCCGAGTGCTTGAATATGAAGGAGTGTAAAGGGTCACATGGCAATCTTGAATTTTTGAAAACTCACGGCGTCCCGTTAGTTTTTTCTCTTCACTTGCATTTATTCAATCATTAATAGTAATTGTTAGAATAGTTCAAAGCAAATTATATTTACATATTACTAACTTTTTATAATAGTGCATCAATAATATTTTAAAAATTTGGTAAAATAGTGAAGAAAATTTGAAATCTCATTTTTTTATTTAATTATATGCAAGCAGTTTTAAAGTCAAAATGACGCAGGATAACTAAACCGAGGAGCAAATTTTAATGTTTGAATAAAACTGAAGATTGCCATGTGTCCCTTTAACTAAATGACATTTAATTTGCAATAGTAAACATCTGCAGTAACCAGAATATAATTGGTTGTATATATTATGAATAAAAGCATACGCATGATCATAACCATTAAGGGTCACTTACTATACTTTTTAATATACGAGTTAGTATCATTTTGTTTGGATATGCAGTCGTGTGCAGTTATTAAACATGAATGTAATGATGAAAAATACATATTACGTCTTACTAGTTTCAAAATACATTATAATTTATTGTTCGCTTAAATGTGTACTTGAGGAAAAACCAACAACACCAAAATCTATACTTTTGTCTCCTAGTATGTACATTTGAATATAACATAAATCCGTTAGCACAATTGTGGATTCACCTTTTGATTTTTTTAACTTATACATTTACTATTATCTACTGGATACCACCAGGCTATACATTTAAATCAGGTGATAACATATAAAATTACATTGCTCATATGTTCCCTTGAATCTGCATTAACCACAATTTTGCCTGATAAATTATGCGCTAGCCTACTGTTCCATTAGTAGTAACTACTGAAAAGGAGATCCCTTGGAAGAAACAAACCCAAACAAGAGATAAAAGTAACAGACTCGGTTTTATTGAGTCTGTTCATGAGAAGTAATGTTAAGTGCAACACCTGTCATGCCTCCAAGCACCGGCTTGAGCGATATTGTACTTGAAAGCCACAAAGAGTGGGCTTGACGATCTCAAAGGACCAGTAAATAATACCGGTAACACTACTGATTTGTAGTCGGGGCGACTTTTTACAGCACTAAACAAACGTTAATACGGATGTCAATAAATACTGAAAAGGGGATATCTTGGAAGTAACCAGCACAAACTAGAGATAAAAGTAGCAGACTCGGTTTTACTGAGTCTGATTATGAGAGGCAATGTAAAGTAAACACCTCTCACGCCTCCTAGCACCGGCTTAACCGATATTCTACTTTAAAGTCACACCTATATGAAACATCGAAGTTTTTGTTTGCCTTTGTTTGCCTCGGATGTATACTTTTATATCCAGAGTGGACGAGTGTCACGAAAATGCTTTCCATTTTGTTTACAGAACCCCATATATAGTTACATATCAAGCTTCGCGGAGGAATTCACATTTAAATAGTATTGCACATTATGACATGTATTAGCGCAATTCCACTAAAGACTGTCAGTAAAACAAAATCATTAAATACACTTATTTGAGTTTCTTTTCGAGGTTGGGCATGTCATATCGTTTATACTTGTTTAAAACCCTAACAGCTGAGAACTATTTTGAGCTAACGAAACGCAATGCTTAGTTCAAACGTAATTTTCCACCAGGTTAGACTTTTTATTTTTGCGCTATATATTAGCCTTACAGTTTTCAAAATATTTGATAACGTGTTCTTGAATACTGCATAAAGTTATCCGCGTTTTGCATGGGTGAGGAAAGCCTGATCTTGCACATGGGGGAAGATACATGTTCAACAATGTCAGTTGCATGACGTATTTGTGTAAATAAACATGCAAAACGTTAGTAGCGACGTCAATGCTCAGAATGTAAAAAAAAATGCCCCAAAAAAGAGAATCAATCATGGTTATACGGTTCAGATAGGAAAATTCCAACTCTTGCTATAATTGTTTTAACGTAACCCCGGTTCCGATAAAAACAATTATACCTCGTGATGGAATTCCCGATCTTCACCGGATATCTATGAAAGATTCTAATTATCTTATCCGTCTACAGTTTCAGTTAAATATGTAAACATGCCAGACAGTTTATTAGAAATGTGTTTCCCGACTGATGTAGTCTTAAGTCATACACAAAGATACGTATTGATTGTTTTAATGGCTATATTTGATACTGTATTGAATTTAAAGTTCTCCGGCCATGTTTGGCTTCATAAACATGTTTATGTTTATTCAAATCGAAATCAATACTCAAAAATAAATATTTACAATTCACTCATTACAATATCTGTGAAAAGCGAGAATACGATTTTATTGGATGACGTAGAAAACTTTGAAGAGGTAAATTATTTATCAATTATCTGACAATAGTTGTGCTTCTATACAATTCAGATTTACCTCATTTCCCCGTGCAGTCACGCAGTGGTAAAAGTAGTATCTACGTCATGCAAATAATACTTATAATTAGGCAAAATATCAAGAAGATACAAAGCACAATATAAAAATGACAGGAATGGTCACGAACTTCTGGAACAGCCCTCGTATATATTGATGTAATTTCTTCATCCAACTTTTCATACACATATTCTTCTGTGACAACAGTCAATACTCCATACGTGTATAACTAGTTTAAGGTCATATTCGGGTATCATAACATAACTGTTTACTGTATATTTTTGTATTTTGCCATTTCTTTATCTTTCAACATTTGTATATATGTTTGTCATTGACATCTATATGTGTCTCAATGATTACAGTCTAGATTCAGAATATTTTGACGAAAACTTAACACAACCAATTGACATTCCGAAACGCGGGACTGTCATGATCATGATTTCTTGCACACTTGAAAAGGATATTCGAGTTTTACGGATTTGCTAGAGTGTCTTATCTTACCCACGGGTGCAGATAAGAAACACGTGCAGACAAAAATTATTGACGTCATTGTGTAAATAAACATATACCACGTTGACTATGGTGACCTTATTGCGCAAATCAACGATATGAAAGAAAGTAAAGTAAAAGCTACCGGTGAAGATAGGGAAATTCGAATCATTGGTTTAACTTTTTTAATCGGAACGTCGACAGAGCATCCAGACGTACCACGTGTTGGAATTTCCAGTCATAACTGAATACCATTTATACCCTTTAAAGCTTGCCGTGATCTTCAATTGCTTATAATTCTCTGTTGAATCTATAAACAAATGAGAGTCTAATAGTTATATTTTTGTTCTGGTTCTATAACTATGTAGATATTATCGTCGTTCTCTTAATATAATATTTCAAGATCATATCACAAAACGTGACCTTACATAACTCAAGGTATCGATGCAAATGACACGTGCAATTTGTTTCCTTGTTATCTCTTAGTTCGTGTTACCGATGGTTGAATACTGCTTCATTATATCTGATTTGAATGAATAAGCGCGTGGTGTTCGTTTATATTTGCAAATTAATCAAATGTAAGATAATGTCAAAGACAGGGACTGGTGTTGACGTCCATAGGTAGAAATCGATAACACAAACGCAAATATTAATTAAGATGCAATAATACAAACAATATTTACAACAATAAACTTGTACTTAAGTAACAACAGCTCGCACGACCACCATAACTACCATTTCACGGTTATACTTTTATATGAACAAACAATATATGTTTAATGATAAAATCAATGCATAAAACGAAGACGACGTTTACAACTGAGGTTTCTTTAAATAAAAGTATTGCGATTCATTATATTAAAATGTAGTTATTGCAATGAAATAAACAAAATCACTTATAAATCACCTCAATACGTAACCCATATTCAACAAGAGCACATACTACCGACTAGTATTGTGGTAGACCTAATCATTTGAAAGTTATTAGCCACAGTCACATATAAAACGGAAATTTAAGTTAATGAAAAGCCTTTATCGACGGGAAATCATTAAAAGAATATATGAATCTGAGGGTTATGGGTCTTTGTTTAGATGTATTCGTTGGATCTAGCTGACAATGTGTACAGTTTCATTGCTGTAGACCTTGTATTATAAAAGTTATAAGCCACAATCAGCCAACTAAAAATTAAAGGACAGACAGATGGTAGGACGGACAAATAAAATAAATAAACAAAATGGAAAAAACAAAGTACCCAGACGCAATGACTCCGTAGGTCCTCACTATACCACTATACCACAAACTAAACCAAATTAGCAAAGTAAATAGCAAAGTAAATAGTCAATAAACAGGGCAATACATAACAGACGAGTGATGAAGCCAGTACCGTCAGTATACAGTTATCACATGTGTGTTTGGGGAACAGTCAAAACTGTTTTCCCGAGGTGGAGGGGATGGCAGTGTGAACTGTTTCCCGAGGCCGATAGGCCGAGGGAAACAGTTCACACTGACATCCCCCGACACCAAGGGAAAACAGTTTTGACTGTTCCCCAAACACACATGTGATAACTGTTTTATTACCTGATTAATGTTACTGTACGAAACAGTGAAAATGAAAATTTGTTTTATAATGGGAATCTATGGTGAAAAAAGCAACATGACGTCACGCAAACGAAATTCCAGCACGTGAGGGAAACAGTCGAAACTAAAGCCCGGTAACAGTTCGTTTTCACCGGGAACAGTCTTTTCCTTAGTGAATTAGAAAGAAATGACGATGTAGCATTTATATAGGAGATCAGGTAATAATAGGCGATACGCATGCTGGTTAGCTTAACATCGATTTCATGTGTACACAACATCGCTATTTTTCTGCAATCAGCGCACGATAGTGTAAACAAAAAGTGCATCACATCAAACAATAAAGTCAACATCTACAGAAATTAGCATTCAAAACACTTTAATGTTGTTGTAAAAAAAATGTAAACAATATTAATTAGAAACACCTCATAATAGTACGAACAACCACAGTCAAAGAGAAAACCAATCTAAGGTACAGCAAAAACAAATGTTCGAACGTTCATGCACCTGACTTACATTTGAGGATAACATCATGAGCAAGCACATAATCACACTAGGTTTTCAAATCATTGCATAAGACATAAAACCAGTCAGACCCTTTAACTTTCTAAATACTGACAATAGGACACCTTGGAAGCAACACTCAATAGAGAAAAGTATCGGAGTTGGTTTTATTGAGCCTGTTCATGTATGCAACAGCTCTCACGCGCACTCACTAGCACTGGCTAAAGTTCTATTCTACTTGACAGTCGCAAATATTGGGCTTTTATTGCACCTCGCACAAAATCCTAGGAATTTCATTGGATTAGAGCGGTCACATGTTTACCCTCTATTATTCTATAGTGGGTCAGTAGATTTCATAGAGGGTCACTAAAACAATATGGACTACAATTTTTATTCAAAGTTCAAGTCATTTGCAAATAGTTCTTTAAATCTTTAGTAACAAACATAATAAGTAAATTTAATAATGTTTTTAAACTGTACCGGTCGTGACGTCAATGTCATGACGTCAAAATTTCGCGAACGTCTCAATGACGTTGACGCTCCATTATAATGGGTTAAATATCGGCGTTTGCCTTAAAAAAGGTGCTCGATGGAATAAATCAGTTATTGGGTTTGTTATTGACCCAAAAACTGATAATAGATACCGCGGGACCAGAAAGTAATAACACTGCTGATTCGTCACGGATTTGTTATACTGCAAAGTGTTTACTTTTTTAAAAAAATAAATAAAAAATAACGTTTGTGTTATCCTCATATTAGCCAACTTCCACTGTATTTGACCCCTATGTTATTCTGTAGTGACGGATGTTTAATGTTTAAATTCGTCGTTTGTCACAATCATGTGGTGTCTCATTATCTTTAAAGTTGCCAGCAACACTACTGACTACTATGTCAGACTTAACCGCAAAGAAATAGTCGGCGGTTTCCACAACATTGGGCAACGCAATCTTCGCCATTGGTGTGCATTGAAAGCATAAGGCACCCTTGGGAAATCGTCAAATGCTCACGTCGCGAGACGTAGATATTGTCGTGTGTCTCCGGCACGTCGACCAATCAAAAATCATTATGACACATCCACATGATCACAATCTCGATTCAATCGTCAATTCAATCGAGAACTTAACACACAATATTGACATTCATTAACATGTTTCTGCTTTTTGTTGTCTGCCCTTTATGTCGAAAAACGAGAGCAAACTTAATGCTTCGTCTGTTTTTTCTTTCTTAATGTAGACATGCTCGCACCAGTTTATATAAAAGTGCAAGCTATGCATTATCACAGAGCGTGTCCGCACCGACCTTAAGTATAAATGCAAATGACATTTACAGCATTTTGTATTTTCACTAAGCGCTTTTAAACGATCATATGAGGATGTTGAACAATGCCACATAATATCGGATATAATGGCCCAGCGGGTGCTGTTCCGTTCGATTTGAGTATTAATTAATCGTAAAATGTCAAAGACATTGGCACAGGGACAGGTGTCTGTGTGAATAATCAATAACACAAAAGTAAGCCTTAACTACTATGCATTTGTATGGGTATAAACAACATTACAATATTTATATTAACAACAATGCTAGCTTGAAAAAAGTAAAAACATAAACAGATGGTAAGCATCATCTGTAATAATATGCAATAGTAAATATCTAAACAAAGACCCAAAAATAACAAATTGCGAATGTAAGAATGTTTGATAGTCCATATTTACATGCTACATTAATGTATCGATAAAACAAAATGTTCTTGCATCATTGTCAACATTGCAGAAACAAACACGGATGACTTTTACAACATTACATTTTATAACATAGTTTATAACACAATGGTGGCCTAAAGTATTGTACTTATCCATCTCGATCAGGAAATGTAGCATTCAAGGACCACAGCCAACCAAATATACCCGGGGAAACAAACAACAGTTACAATGATAAATAAAAGGCAATACAAACATAAAAGGGTTGACAATAGGGCTACCGCCTTGGAACAATCAGTGACCAAAAATACCGGTGTGTGTTTAAACCATGTGGTGCGCTGGTCTAGTAGCTGGACCCATGATCGAAAGGTTGTGGGTTCGATCCCGGCCAGGACCATGTATGTTGTGTCCCTGAACAGGACACTTTATCTGCAGTTGCTTAGTACTGGTTCTACACAGGAAAACATCGAGACTGACTAAAATAAGTTCAAAGAGCTTTCGTTACAATCGATGTAAAATAAATAAGTTAAAACTAAACCAGGTTCTAGGGTGCATCAAACCTCACTCGTACTCTATTGTCATACCAATATAACGATGCAGTGTAAATAAAACATTTCCAGCCATGATATATCCTCTAACAAACTAGGCAGCGTTAATAGTCAACACGATATGGATCACCCATAAGTGGAAAATCATTGAACACACTAAATACTTAATGCCTAGCCTGATGAGACTTATAAATCACTGTTGATTCATAATGTATGACATAACAGTAAATATCTACGGAAGTGCTTCGAAGAAGCAAATATCAATATCAATACTACGATTTAAATATGTAATCAAAATATACATGTTATGAATATACAGAATACACAGAAACAGGTCAAATGTCCCACTGGCATTCACAGACACAATCACGCGAAGAAACAAAGTATGCGACATAACAAACATAAACGGGTTTTTAATTGGGGTACCGTCTTGGGTCAGTCAGTGGCAAACGAGCATCCATTTAGCCGGGTTTTTGAAGAAAAAAACGGCTTATAGATAGTAAACCAGGGGTGGACGGCGGATGGCGGGCGGCGAACGGGTGCCATCATATTCTTTTTGCTATATCTTAGAATAAACATGTCCAGTTTTCACCAACTTTAACAGCATCTTCTTCTCATGAAGCAATGGCCTTACCCAAACAAGTAGGTCAATGTTACCTACTTTCTCCAAAACATATGTAACGTTAACCTTTTCTTTAAGTTTTCGTTAAGCTTTTTGTTTAAGTTTTAGTTGTTCAATAACTATAGTTAGGAATGAGATATGGGTATGAATTTCTAAATAGATAGCGTATATAAAGAGGAAGCTTGGAGATTGCATCTGGGGTCACTGGGTTCAATGTCACTTTACTAAAATAGAAAAAGGTTGAATATTTATGACTAGGTAGCTTATGTGAAAAGAAAGCTCGGGATTGCATTTGGGGCTACTGGATTCAAGTCAAAGACACTGCTACTAAAATTAGAAAACGGTTTCCGTTCAATAACGTCTTTATGAATTCCTTCCAGTAATGTAATTTTCTATCTATAGTTATTTTACTGTTCCTTTGCTTTTAACCTGATTTATAAATGTCAACTTGTTCGATACTAATGATCTCAGGTTATCATCGAAATCAAAATGTGGTAGTACTTGTCGCGAAAGACTTTTGTACTATTTTTCTTAAATTACTTGAATATGTTACTGAGAGTTGCAATAGTACAAGCTGTCAAAGGTCTTCTGAAACATAAAGGTAGCCCTACTTTTATACATTTTATTTATATTGAAACGTATGGTAATTTTAAAACCAAACTCTTCGCAGTATTTATTGGCATCAAGCTCTTGAATGAACGTATTGAGAAACATTTAGTAACAAATAAGATGTTTCTCGGGGAGTGGGGATATTTAACGATTTAAAAATGTAACGAATTCCGTTGATGTCATAAATCCAGCTAATTAATACTCTGTTTCAATAGCAAAATGTACATCAAGAAAAAAGGGACATACGCGGAGTGGTAAATCTTGATGTCATTGAATGGTTGTTCTTTAGGATATATGGTATTAACCCGTCATTATGTGGGAACAGGTGTCCATATTCAAAATATCATCCATAAAACTTGTGGTGTTATTTCGGGCTTTGATACCATCTGCCAAAGTATTCATTGAAGTAATCAACTTGAAATTCCACCAGTAGCAATATAGAAATACATCTGAAATAGGGTGCACACAGCTACGACTCAAATTTATACCACTGATTTGCCTTAAAACAATAATTATATTCCTAACGAAACTGTTATCGCAAATTTCATTTAACGTCCTCATAGTACAATTGTCTAATTTGCCGTTAGCAAACAATCCCCTTTCATTGTAACGAGCCATATATTCTGTTGTCTCTCTGATAAAACATGTTTTAAATAAGAGCATTAGTAAAAGATATCGCAATCATCTCACTACGTGGTCTTTAGCGAAAGTTAGAGATAAAGTTAAATGTTCAGAAGTGTATTGTTGTAAAAGTAGTATAAACATCGAAGAAGAAATGTACAACTCACAGAACACATCACTTCCATTGTAAGATTTCGATACATTCCGCGCTACGTCAGTCGTAGTCGGAACTGCCGCGTCAATTTTCGTAACAGGCAGCGTTTGCCGAATACGAATATCAACGTTTGGATATATTTGTTTAAGAATGAAAACAATCATATGGTTCAGTTCAGTTGGTAGCGGATTAAATACCATTATATCGGACTGTTGTATCAGTGTGTCCTTTCTGTCGAAAAAATGCCATTATAACTTGTTTATGTAGTTAACGCGTATTCGTGTATTGCTAGAAAGAGTGGTGACACAAACACAAAGTGTCTTGAGAAAATCTTTAAAAAAACATTACACTTGTTTGTTAATGAAATACGTTAAATTAAAGCTGCATATAATATATTATTAATTAACTAATTTAAAACAATATTAGCCGTACTTTACTAGAAACTCTTTACATAATACGACAACAAACTCGGCCTATATGAATGGGAAGTCGGCCAAATATGAATAAACAAGGCCAATATGAAGAAACTCGCCAATACGATATGTAAGTGACATCATTAACGTTAAGCGACGTCATTCACGCTCGCTTATCAACCTATACATGAATTTTATTACAAATAAACACAAACCATGTCAAATTAATTTTATTAAAATCAAATTCTACTTTAGCGGAAGTTTATTAATAAAATTGTCATTAATTAAGTGTTTTCAAGTTGGGCCATTATGACAGTCCTTGGATCAATAACTGGGCCAGAATAAAATCACTTAATGAATAACATATTACTAGTCAGCCTACGATTACGTAAATAATCCATAACATCACATGAATCCTACTTAAGTAGTTAAACGAATTGTGTGTCCATGCACTTTGTTATACTCTTACTCTTTTAACACGTAACGTTAACCAGTTGATTTATATGTTTATTTTGAATTTCAGGTAAACACAATGTGGAATTTATAAAGATAAAATCTCCTTGGTAACAACTCAGGAACGATGCTACCAACCCAAGCAATGATTGGGCAAAACTTATTGTGGACGTTGATAGGGGTGTTCCTGCAACTTATAGACGGTAAGCTTTCTAAAAAGTGTGTACGTTCAGCATTGTATTACTGAAAACTCTGATATATATGGCGTCGTTATCACTTCTTGAACAGAACATACCAGGGTAGTTACAAAGATGTTGTATGGGTAAATAAGATATCGCGGAAACATTTGTGTTGAAAGAATTTTAAGACAATCTGAACGTTGTACCCCAACGGTAAAACCTTACTTTCGGGTTTATTTGTAATTTTGAATGGTATCAAATCTGTCCCGGTAATATGGATCTTAAATAGCAAACGCCCTATCTATTAAGTAGCTGTAATATGACGGTTACTGTTAATTAATTTACCACTCATTGTGTATGGTTCTCTGATATATACTGAACCAAACAGCTAACGCAACAGTAGACAATACCATTAATATCTCAATAATAACAATCAATAAATCAAAACAAATTTCATTCTGAACAAGACAAATATCTTGTCAATAACGACTGTAAAATTAAAAACAAGATCATTCAAATCACCTGTCTCCAACGGTTCCAGTCGGCATATAATAAGCTCATACATTAAAGGTATTGTCTACTGCTGCGTTAGCTGTTTGGTTCAACATAGTATGTATTCAGGTTTCTATCGATGTTCCATCTGACAGCGCCAAACAATTTTGACTATAGTAGATTCCCCCAGCGCAACAACGCCGTCCTTCTGCCGGGTCGGAACTCAGTAGAATGTGATTGAACGGTTCATAATTCCCTCTTTCTGGATAAATCTACACAACACTTTTCACGTCTACTTGGCTGGATATAAAACACCCTAATGGTTAATGGGTCGTAATGTTTATTTGTCTATTTAATGTGAAATTTATAATAATAAAAGTAGTATTAAAACATTGTGAATATTCACATACATGATATGGTAATCAAGGAACCTAAAAAGTAAATTTTAACCGATATCAATTTTCAAATACGTGTCAGTACGTAAAATCAATATTGGCTTTTAAACATAAAGTACGTACGCTTTGATTGCTGTCGATATTTAAGCGCTAACTTTTGCAGCAAATGTGCTTGTTTACTTTGCATCATAACGCAATAAAAATCAATTATTTATATCATTTTATTGGGAATGACAATTCAATAGCGGGGCTTATGGTTCTTGTCTCAATTCCGAATTTAGCACAGCTATTGTTAGTGATAATGAATACATTTCATAGAGATTATATAACTGCTGGGATCGATTATAGGGAAATCCTTCACGAGTGGTGGACGTGAGGTTCTTTTCACGAACGAGCACACGCGAGTGAGTGAAAAAACAAAACACATCTACCATCAAGTGAAGGATTACCAAATAATCGATCCCAGCAGTTAAATAATCTATTTATTACATTTTAAATTACGTTTTTGCAAACAAATATTCGCTTTATTGAACCTTATCCGCGGATGACGTCGACGTCAGCAACACTTTGTTGACGTCACGACTCAACGTCGCAACGTTAGTTATTATTGTGTTCTAAGTGGTTAGTTATTATTGTGTTCCGAGTTATTTATTAATATTTAGCGATTATTAATATTCTTGCACTGAGAAATCCCGATCTTTCAAGAATAGAAATGTAATAAAAAGGAGTAATACATTACACTCTTAACAGGAGCAGTTATATTCCTGCTAGGCAAACACATTCACTTATTAGCTCGACTTTTCGAAGAATAAGAGAGCTTATGTACTCGCCCCGGCGTCGGCGTCGGCATCGGCGTTGGCGTTGGCGTTGGCGTCGGCGTCCCACATCAAGGTTTACGTTTTAAGTTGTGTTTACATGTCTATGTCTCTTACATTTCTTATCCTAGCACAACCATATTCGGCCATGGTCTTCCTTATAGCATTATCTTAAGGGCTGCATAACCCATAGGCTCCTATGGAACCCAAATTATGATAGCCCTTAACATGTGTCCCATTTCACATCAACTTTTGCGTGTACACTGTGTTTACAGATCTATATCTCTTGCATTTCTTGTCCTCGCTCAATTAAATTTGGGAATTGGTTTCCTTATAGTATGTTATAAAGAAATACAAAAAGATCGGACAGGCAAAGTAGCATTCAAGGAGGACAGTCAAGTTTGTTTAAGTAATTTTGTCTTCTACAAATTCTGCGCCCCCAAGGAACCCAAATTGTGATGGACCATAAAATGTGCCATAAAGGCAGATCAGAGTTTGCGTGTAAGCTGTTGTATATATATATATATATACTTAAAGTCACCAGGATACTGGATCTCTCAATTTGAACACATTTATTGGGGGCCACCCTGAAATAGTGTTTATATACGTGTTTGGTATTTGTTTATGTATTAAGTACACCTAAAGGTACTTATGTATCCCTATATAGTCGTAACTTAACAGGTAATTCAACTGTTAACGCCTTTTATTCTCAAACCATAATACTGGGTATGACCCAACATTTTTGCTGGGTCTTGTTAAAAAAGATATATATATACCGCATCACTAGTTTATTGGGTCATAATGAATTTCCCAATGTATTGGGTCCAGAACTCTGACCTGAACTCTGATTGGATAAACAGTATATATACACACTTAGCAAACTGTCAAGAGGAGATAACCCCTACTCAGGGGCCCAATAAACGTGTAAAATAAGTTATGTGCGAGAGGCCTAATTAGGTAAATGTAGTTCTGTTAAACATGCATGTATTGTTGGGTCGTTGAATTGTTGGGTCATGACCCAATAGGCAGATTGAGGACCCAATAACAAGGTAAGGACCCAATATATCTAGTGTAAAAATCATTTTTGACCCAATAAACTGGTGTCTTTAAAACTATATATATATATATATATTTCTTAAAATATTTTTCTTATGTGACCTAAATTTTGGTTTAGGATTTGGGATTTTTAATAGCATTATTCATCTTATTCATACTTCACAAATATTGGGTCATGGTCACCCTCTCTCCCCAATCCCTCCCTCACCCCATCCCCAACCCGAAACTTATTTTTTGTTACATATTTCTGTGTTGTTTTGTTCAATTCTTACACATATAGCTATGTTGCGACCACCTCCCGCACCCCATCCCCCACTCGAAGCCGGATTTATTTTTCTATTTTTGTTTGTTTTACATATTTCATTTTATTTATACTTCACCCATATTGGGACATGGGTTCCCTCCTCCACCCACACCTCCCCAACCCGAAACTTTTTTTTACATATTTCTATGTTGTTTTGTTCATTTCTTGATGCTATGTTGCGACCACTCCACCCCACACCCACACACACACCCCACACCCGTCCACCCCCAACACGAAACCCAGTTTTCTTTTTAAAAAAATTGTGTTTTTATACATATTTCATTTTATTCATACTGAACCCATACTGGGGCTTGGGCTTCCTCTTACCCCCGTCCTTCCCCTCACCATTCCCATATGCCCCAACCCGAAACCAGATTTATTTATTTTTAACATATTTCAGTTAATTCTTACACAAACATATAGCTATGTTGCGATCCCTCCAACTCGCCCCCGAGCCTCTCACTCGAAACCCGCATTTTTTTATTTATCTTATGCCCCCCCCCCCCCCCTTCCCTAGATGCCGATTTTTTTTCATTTTCTATCCGATCATTTCCCTTCTCCCCCCCCCCCCCCCCCCCCCCCCCCCCGCCAACACCCGATCCAACCCCATCCCACCCTACCCCCTGCCTGAAACACGATTTTTTTACATATTTCTGTGTGGTTTTGGTATATCAATTCTACATCTATAGTATGTTTCACCCCCGCATTGGGATGGGTTTTGTGGGTGTTGGGGAGAGGGTGTCCATTTAAAAACAAAAGATAAATATGTCTATGTTATTAGTCTTAAACTGTGATATTCAGATACACAGATGAAAACAACTGAACTGAGGCCACAATGAAAAATTGCTAGATTCTCATCCCCTCCTTCCCCGAGTGGGCTTTCAACCATAAATTTCTTTAAAATGACAGCAAATCTGCATTAAAACTCATACAAATTAAAATATATTTTTTACATCCTGTCCCAAAGATGCTCGTATATATAGATATAAAAACAATAGCCTAGAAAGCCACAAATAAGGTACTCAATGACTTGGCAGAAGCCAGGGCAACCAGAGAATAAGCCATTGACAATATTGCAGACAAACATCAAACGTCACCGTCCTTTTAGGCTTAGGTAGATGTTATCATAAGGTCCACAGCCTGTCCGGTCATCGAACAATTAAATAGGAAAGCAAAGTGGCGAACTGTAAATGGGTCCGCCACCAATCATGCATTGCGTTGCAAAATGATAGGGTCATAACCTCTTTTGAATAACCGTTTAACAAGTTTAACAAAGATAGTATGAAAATGATCATGACCAAGGATCTTACGAAGTTTGTAAATCACGTCATCATAGTAGTCGGGTTGTGATAGTCCTTTGCACAGAAGAAATCTTAAATTACTTTTATATTTGGAAAGAAGGTCAAGGTTACGATAATAAACTGTTGTAAAGGTTGTACGAATGGTAACGATAGCCCTAATGCAGTTGCTTTTTAGTTATACAAAGATTACAAATATTAAAGTCCTCAACTCGAGAACAAGCTCTAGAAAAATTAATAAGTTGGGACATATAGACCCCATAAGAAGTTGCTCGGGGAACATCGCCATCTAAATAGAGATAATTAACAATATCAAAATTAAAATCATCTCTATTTTCATATATATATATGGCTAATTATATCACCATTTTCAATAGAGAGATGTAAAGCGAGAAAAGAAGCGTTAGTATCAAAAATATTACCTTTTTTAAGTTGAAGTTCTTTAGGATATATATTATTAACCATAGTTGGAAAGAAAGGTTTATCAATGTTCAATATGTCATCCAGATACCGAGACTTGTCATTAAAGGCTTCAATAACATCTGCCTGGGTATCTGGTGAAAGACTTAACATGAAATCTCTTTCATAACAATATAAAAACAAATCTGCGACAAGGGGTACACAGTTCGTACACATAACAATTTGTCTATAAACGGTAGTTCATAACTGACGAAAATGTTATCTAATAGAAAGATGAGTGCTTCACAAACTTTTTGGCAAATCCACATAGTGTAATTGTCTAAATTACCGTTGGTAAAAACGCTTTCTAAAGCCCATTGGGACGGTGGCGTTTGATGTTTGTCCATGATCTTTCTTGTCGTGCCCTTAATGGTTTATTCTCTTACTGCTCTGGCTTCTGCCAAGTCACTGAGTACCTCCATTGTGGCTTTCTAGGCTATTGTTTTTTTGTATTATATTTACACGAGCATATTTGTGTTTTACTTATATTGCCTATTGATGCTGCCTTGTTGGTTAGAGATTAAATCATGGCGGGGATTTCTTTATTTACACTGTCCTGTTTTAATGGGATGACAGTAGGGTAAGTGTGAGGTTTGGTGCACCCTAGAACCGGTTTAAACCCCCAGTGGCCTACTTTGCCACTGACCGTTCCAAGGCGGTAGCCCTATTGTCAACCCTTTTGTGTTTGTGATGTCGTTTTCATTTATTATTGCTTGTGCCTTCTTGTTTGTCTGTTTGCGTGTTTGTTTCTGTGTTTTGTGGTTGACTGTCCTCCTTGAATGCTACTTTTCCTGTCCGATCTTTTTATATATCTTAGAATTATTACAGGCCAAACATGTAGTTTTTTCTCTAGCGAAATGTTTTTGAATAAGAGCAATAATCTTGTCTTTGATAAGGTGATGTGGTAAGGTTGTATATAGTGTAGAGAGGTCATAAGTGCTTACAGATGAAACTTGATGTTTATTGCAAATTTTATCAAGAACGTCTCCTGAATTTTTAATAGATCAAAATAAATTCATTAGTTTTCATAAGTTTTAGCACAATATTGTTGAACGTGATATTTAACGGCAGAAAGACACGAATATAAACATTTGGAGATGTTTGTGGTGGTGAGGACACTAGAGATTGAAATAAAGCAGGCCTTATACGGAGTATTATGTAATTTAGGAATCCAATACATAGTTGGCAGTTTGTTCTGCTTTTCGTCTACCCCTTGAAAGTAGTACACCGAGTGATATGTGTGGAAACAACATCATCCTCAGTAGATTGAACTGGAGTATACGAATTAGTGCTACGGAATTCCAGAGATAAAGCATAGACGTAATGTCAAACCGTGAATAATTACATTATTAGCTGCTTCATCAGCAGGAACTAAAACAAATTTATTATGAAATTCTTTAATTCCCGATTTTAAATTACGAATGGAAAACCTAGGTCTCGGAAGAAGTAAAAAGGGATTAACATTATAAAAGTTAAAACGTGTATCTATAATTTTAAACTTTTTCAAGTAGAAAGAGAGTTTGGGTCCGCATGTTGTATTCGACACAATTTTATACTAAATTCTCAATGGATTGGGAGATTTGAGCACGACAGGCATTAACATCAATAGTTGAAGGTAATCTATACTTAGGACCTTAGCAAACAGATGCCGAATACGTTTATCGACAATATCAAAATTACCAGTGATGACATGACCTGCTGGAGCATAGCAAAATTTCCATATGTTACATTCACATTTTTTGGAGTGTTATTTACTATATCAATGTCAGAAACTATTCGCACTAAGGTCGGTGCAAAAATAACACAGTTGGGAATATCTTATTGTTTGTGACAAAATGCAAAATATTTCTTATCAAGAACATGTGTATAAATTTAATCATAAAATCAACACCCTGATAGTCATTTAAACATATCTCTGCAGTGTGTTGATCGTTTGTATGTTATTGTCTTGAACAAATAATCATAAAAGGGCAGTCATTTCAGGTTTTTGGCATACGATTCCGTGCTTCAATTTATACCAATTATTAGCAACTCTAGTTCTTTTTTTATATTTCAATATTTTATTTCTTTCAATACATACATGCAAAGGAAAACAATATATGGTTTATGACAGTACAACAGTTACATATATATGAATGTAATCATTGAATAACACAAAACAGTTATATTAAAGTGTCATTTTACATACATGTATTCCGAGAAATAGTTAACGAAAATAAAGTAAGAGAGAGAGAGAGAGAGAGAGGAGAGAGAGAGAGAGAGAGAGAGAGAGAGATAGAACATTTATTACCGAATACTGTCAATTTTCTGTATTTAATCGTAAAACTTCCCATTTTCTTCAGTGATATTCCAATTTGTCTTTTGAACTGGCTATAATATGCTCTATATGTTCAATTTTTGTATGTATGAGATGAATGATGTAAAACTAGGAATTGTTTTCGCATACTTATTCTTGAAAATAAAATACTTTGCAATTATTAAAACACAATTTAAAATATCTGAATAAGATTTATCTTGAATAATACCAAATGAGATCATTTGGAAAGTCAATGCAAAAGGGATATTTTTGCTGTTTAAAAAGTTATGTATTTCTGTCCAGAAAGCTCTACTAAATGTACATTCCCAAAACAAATGTTCAATTGTTTCAACGTGCATATTACAAAAATCACAGAGACTTGTATTACTAATTTTGCATTTATATAGAAATTTGTTTGTGGGTATAATTCTCATTATATACTTATATTGAAAAATTCTAAGTTTTGTATCGATCGTGCTTTTGAAAGGTGTGGTATGAATGCGTTTCCAGTTTATGTTTGTTATAGTTTCCTCCCATTTTTGGTGAGGTTTAATTGGTAATTCTGCTTGCATGTGTTCCACTTGAATGTTGTATAATAATTTGTTGGCACTATTTTGTTTTCCTATTTGTTTCAGTAAGCTGGTTTCGCAACAGTGTGTTGTTCTGTCTTCTGTTTTCAGTTTCTGTTTCCATTTGTTTGGTATGCTTTGAACAATTGTATAGTAGTTCAGGAATTCAGAATTATGTATGTTATGTATTGTTTTCAAATGTGCAAATGTATAAAATTCTCTAATTCTATGGTTATACAATTGTTCAATATATTTAATACCCAAGTTATCCCATGTTTTGAATTAAATAGTACGTCCTTGATGTTTTATGTACGAGTTATTCCATATTATCTCTTTTGCAATGCTGCTAGTCTTCTTTTCTGACAGAAAAGCGGATCGTGTGATTATGTTTTTTGCATCTTTACCGTTCACATTGCTTTCAAAAAGAATACCCCCACCATACTGATTTAGTTCTTTCATGTAAATATCCTTCCAATCACCGTGATTATCCGGATTAGCAAGTCTTTTGACCCATCCTGCTTTAGTGGAATTAATAAATGATTCCAAATCTATCATTTTTAGACCACCATTTGTATAGCCTTGTATAATCGTTTTCCTATTGATTTTATCTGGTTTACCCTCCCACAAATATTGATACATTTTATTTTTTATTCGATTTAAGGATTCTGTTGATGGAGTCTCCAAAACAGTTAGAGGGTATATCAGTTTGGTAGAGCAAATGTTTTTATTACCGTTATCTTTCCTAGAATAGATAAATTGTGTTTTTTCCATTGATCTAAGCATGTTATAAATTGATCTATTTTTGGATAAAGGTTATATTCTTCTCATTTTCCCTTTTCATTTGCAAAAACAATTCCCAGTGTTGTTGCTTTGTCTTTAGTCCATACAAATTGTTTTTCTTCACAGTATTTTTCATTTGCATCTTTTAATGAACCGACACGTAGTATTATTGATTTTTTTATGATTAATTTTAATCCAGACTCTTCACTAAAATTATCGATTAGGTTCTAACTCTAGTTCTTGTATAACAACAAAATTAATGCTCCATTATATTAATAATAACGGCCGATCGATATGTAATGACGTCAAATACTAAATATCTAGGGTATACAAATAACGTTTCTTTTCAAAAGAAAGACGGGACAATTACTTGAAATAGAAATTCAAATAAAAAGGACCTTGTTTCGAAAAGCTTTTCATTTAAATGATCCGTTTTTGAATAATTTATTAGTTTACATTTATTGGTGTTTCTTGTTTCAATATATGTAAGTTAAATCGCAGTTTTGTAAATGTCATGGAATAGATCCCTCTTCAATGTTTAATAAATCGAAAATAAAAAAGACCTTTAGTGTTTTGGAATGATTGCGTTCAATTAAAATAAAAATTAACACTATTTTTTAAATAGTATGATGTTTTAGATATGTTAAAGGAAAGTGGTTGGGGTACATCATATACGAATTTTAATAAAAGTCTTATCTGAATAAGTTAATTAAACGGATACAATTGTATGATTTGAGTCTGTGCCGAGTACCATATCAATATTATCCAGGGAGTTACTCATGTGAGATTCTTTTTTTTATGCATTACTACAAAAATGGCGTTTTGTACATGTATTAATGTAGTATACGAGTATACATCGTTTTCGTATGGGTTTACGGTCATCTCCGTACCATACCAAGCAATCGGAACTGCCTCTACGGTTCCCTTTCTCTTAACTTGGTATATTTTATGAATAGAGAAAAATTGACGATTAATTTTTTATAGGCCTTCATTTGCATATTTATAACACTAATGCATTATCATATTTATTATTTATAACACTTGACTAAGCGTATTATTTCATGACAAGAGGTTAACATTTAGGTTTGGTGCAGCAAAGAACCTAGTGTAATCCCAATGTTTAAAATGCCAATAGTACAGAAATTTTAGCCATACCGAAGATGGTAGCCACACAAAAAGCAAGTACTCATTGAGTTCACATTATGGACACGACAAGAACAGATGGGGACAAAATCAAATTTCGTTCAGGATTTCGGTTGACAACATCATAGTGTTCACAAGTTAAATAAAGATTGTACCAAGGTGATCACGAACAAATAAGGATATTACGCAGTTTTTAAATCACGTAACTATAAAAGTTACGTTGTGAGCAGAGCAGTTTTGAAATGACTTTAGTATTTTAAAAGCAGTTCAGAGTTACGATAATAAAATGTTGAACAGCTTTTAAACGTCCTAATGTTTAAATACCTAAACTAAATTTGTTTTACTGCTTCCATAACATTTTGTTATCTTTACAGGAGCCGTTATGTCAGACAACAAAAACGGTAAAACAGGGGCAAACATGGAAGACAACATATTGCATCGACGGAAAAGAGACTTAACTTGGAATGATATTGAAACCTTTTATGAAGACAAAAACAACTTCGCTATGTATCTGGTATTACCCATTATCGTAATAGTATACGGAGGGTGTGCCGTGATCTACTGCATAGCACGCTGTAGGAGGTACGTCAAGAAAAGTAAGCGAAAAGCACATTTGAAAGATGAAACAATCGAGAATGAGCCGTTAGACAGCGTTGGCGCAGGTAATCCACAACGCCACACGTCTATCCCATCAATATCAACCATTCCAAATTCAAGACAAGACGATGGAGGTTTGACGTCTCGGGATGGGGCCAGGACGTCCTCGGAGGTACAGATAGCAATGGATCACCATCACAACGGTGAAGCTGACCTACCTTGGCAAGTTCCCGGTGATAGACAACCACTCGTGGCTGCTGCAGCAGTTCGTGTTCCAAATAAAAGTTACGAAAATAAAGGATACGAAGCAGAATACGACATGCGAAATCAGCACCCGTCATCACGACCACCACCGAGTTACGAAGACACATACCAAAAACGACCTTTATCAAAACCACCACCCTATGAAGAAAGGGGAAATAGGGAGCGACGACAATCTGTCGAAGAAATAATAACACTAGATCCAATGCCGACTAATGATTACAATGACCGGAAAAGACGCCGACCTGGATCGCGACCAGGATCTCAACAGTCTTTAGATCCTAGGAAAGAAACCCAACGATTTGACGAAGAAAGGGAGAAGGCCAGACAACTTGTTCGTGGCGACCGACCAAAGCGTGAAACAGAGAAGGCAAGTCGTGAGAGAACCCCGGATATAATTTCGCACGCAAGAACCCAACCATTGGAACCTCGGTATAAACCGACACAACCCGATGCTCAATCGGACGCGACCCTTATGGCAAAACAAGCTGCTCAGTTACTAAGACTTGATCATATGGGAAAACAACAAGGAAAGAAACAAAAGCGTCTTGTGTTTGTTGCCGAATAAAATGTACGTAAACAAAATCAATCTTTAAGAACGAAAATAGAAAGGAAAATACATTTAACTGCTCTAGTCCAACACCATGGCTTTAAAAGAGCATAAAATATTCTGTACTGTCAAGCATCATCTGTTATAAGTTGAATGTATTCTAAATAATTATGTTAATCATAGTGCTATTTATTAGATACGGCAAAGGTGTATATATGTGTAGATTGTTATGCGTCGCAAATACAGCCTTCATGGTCATTTGGACGAGGGTCAGTAACGTTTCTTTTTTAAATCGTACCTCTAATGGTTTAATATAATGTGACCTCTGCGAACTGGTAATATATCCCAAACTGTACCATTGAAAACTTAAACGTGATTAATAGTCGACAAATGTAAATATCGCTTAATTCGTTTATTTACCTTTTTCTATATGGTTAGTGTTTTTTTTATTTGAATTTCAATATTTTCACTTATATGTGTACTCGAATTAATAGGCTTCTTTTTATGAAGTTGTGTTTATTAGTAAACAGTAGTACATACATCTGTACAAATATATCGATCATCTATACCCACTGGTTGGATATTGGGATGTTCTGAACACAAAAGCCATGATTATTGTTTGTATACAGTCGATAGTTTGTGCGTTGACGTTGACTTTGGTATATAAATTTCGTTGACTTTGGTATATATATTTGAAAAATGAAGTCAATTGTTTACAGTTTTGACGTCATTGGTGATGCTGGGGATATTGTCTTCAAGAGATCTCCGATTAAACAGCACAACGGAACAAAGCGAGGAAACCTTTATATGGTATACAAACACATATTATGGAACTGTCTGAATCTAGCCTCGGTCACCCGGCCCGCTTCTGATTTCTTCGTTACGCTATGCTTCACCGATCCAGAACCAGGGGCCTGGGGAAAATAGGACGTTTAAAATCGCCCTCTCGTTTTGGGCGATTTTGGAGAGATTTTGAGAGATTCAACGTGACTTTCAAAATACATATTTTTAAGTTAATTTAATAATAATTTCTTATTTTTAACTTATGAGAAGCAGCAAGTGACGATAAAAAGTTAAATGATGCATCAACAATTGACGTTGTACGTTTATTTACAACATGACGTCACGCAAACATCGACTAAATTGTGCTAATCGCTAGTGGGCGCTTTAATTGGCCTAATCTGCCCAGACCGATATCTGCAAGTAGGCATATGCATGATACGGTCTGGCTGGCCGAGACTAGTCTGAATTCTTTAACGAAAAGTGTAACGTCGCTCGGAATTTATCGTAGGTTAGACTGGAATTTATTGTTGGTTAGATTGGATAGATATATCCAAGTATCCAAGCACTTATTATATACCCTTAAGTATATGGACGTAATGATGATGGGCATATAATGGTCAAGCAAGTTGAATTCCACCATTATCGTATAAACGTTGATACCTGAGTTAAATAGCAGGTAAACTCTTCAATAAGATTTCCCTTTTATTCTTATCCTTTTTTATCAGTCTTGTTTAGTGTTTACCTAACATTTTAACCAATCAGTTGCCTCCTATTTTCAAATTCTAGCACCCATTATTCATGATCACCACAATAATTAAATGCCTGACCTAGATATCCGTATGATAAACACTAAGGCGCGCTACGCTCCGATCTCCCATTCCGTTTCGTCATGGCGTATACTTCTCTTCATAGGCTCTATCCTATGAAAAGCTCAAACACAATAAAATATTCTCGAATTTTACTTTTTGTAGCGATTCAGGAAGTTTAATTATCCTTATGTTAGTAGATTAAAGGGACCGACAGTAATTATAATTATTAACATATATACAGCTGTTTTTTGTTTCACAATTTGAATATTTGAAAATAATGTTTTATAATTTCTAGAATAATGCAAAATGTCATTACAGATCTTTAAATATATACATAATATATATTTAAATATATATTTAAAGTGAAAATCACGCTGATTAAATAAATCAACATAAAACATACATTTTATCGCTCAGTCAATCCCTCAAGATTACCTTGGTTCGTTTTAGCTGGTTGCAGATTTCTCTCATATTATGTTTTTAAGAATGTAATATATTAAACAGGAATTAATGGTGTTGGAGAAGTATAGTCAATCGTGAACGCTCGGCCAATCCCGGGATCCCACCTCGTGTGTATCACGATGTTTCAGTATTTTCAAAATCTTGACATTCTGTTAGCTAGAATGCAACGGCACAGAAAACATGTTTGTTATTTACAATACAGATGAAGTTTTTATCATTGGTTTCATGTAAATAAACTATAGATTGATCAATCGGCTAAATGGCATTGCAAAATGTTGAAGATAACTTTGAATTTGAATGCAAATTCGTTTTGGCGGGAATCTGACGCGCGTCACGCTAGTATGACGTAACCAATATGGTGACCTTCGATATTCATTCGAGTAATGCTGCAAAGCAGTGTACGAGAGGTTGCGAATGCATTATATTTTAAGGGTAAATAGACTTTTAATTTCGAGCCGATATATCGACCGGTTAATGTTCGCAAGTGATGTTAAATTGTGATAACAGAATCGTTAAATGTAACTTTAAGATGGTAGAATGTCAAAAGTATAGATTGATTAACCCTAAAGACTAGTGACTTCAATCTGTTTTCTTTCCTCGAACGTATCTAAAGCTTTAAATGTTAACCCTTAACCCACTACATATATATAATGGACTTTTTTTCTTTGAATTAAGACCATTCCATTTATGTCACAAAGGATGTTTTGGGGGAAATGACAGATCAGTAGCCGGACATTGTAAACCCGTATCGGACTTACTTGCAGGCTGATCTGGATTTGCAATGGACGCAAATGCTATTATAGTCGTGCAGCGGGTTAAGGATTAAAATGGTCGGATTTGAATGAATGACAGTTTGTTTACTCGTTACTGCTGCAAAGTCATCCACTGCATAGTAGTTATATAATTATTTATGTAATCCAATCACCAATCAGAATTAATCGAGTATCTGAATCTTATTAAATGTGAACGTTTCATGGCTGAATGGTGTTTTACTTCGTTTTCAGCACATTTTATGCTATACATGACGGCCGTTTTTGTGTGTGGTCAAGACAGACCACTCAGTTTTTCCTAGGTAGAAACCGTAATGTACATCCGTAAGAATCGACACGTACTCACTTACAATTCCAGCTCCCAGTGGGATTCGAACCTGCAGCGACGGAATATCAATTATCAGTGGCAAATTTTATCAGAATTTGTCAGAATGCAGGTCATTCCTAAAGTGTGTTAGAATATAAGAATCTATCATGAGTATCCATGTGAGATAGGGAAATCTCACCCGAGGGTCAGAATTGTAACCAAGGACGAGGCTCTGCCGAGTTCTTGGTTGTAGTTCTGATCCTGAGGGTAGGATATCCCTCATGATGAATTATTTTTCTCCAATTATGCGCTCACATAATACATGCATACTTCAATGACTTTTTGATTTTACGCTAGAATAAGGCGACGTCACCAGCGTGACGTCTGCTGTTTCATGTTTGAGTCCCATGTGACGTAAGATGGAGTTATCTCACGTGATGAAAACATCACATGACTAGAAATGAGAGAATATTAAATTAGCGCTTCATGTCGTAGATAAATGAAAATAATACAACAATCGGCCTTGGATTAAGTATCGTTTAGAGTACATTACGCCGTACGTACGCAAGTGTAGAGCAAAACGAGTTATGTATATTTTATTTCATACAAAGTATGATACGTACTTGTACACGCAATAATGTACATATTTTTCGACACACGGCAGCCAAGTTGCCTTATTGATTATATATTTTATCATTTGTCGTGTGTAAACATTTTTATAGCTATACCTATACTTTGTTAGATGTTTATTGAGAGAATGCGTGTACTTATTATACGATGCCTTTTGATGTGTATATATCTGTTAATACGTCATATGAATATTCGTCATAAAGTTGAAGCTGCCTTACGTTACGTGAGTGTTTACTAATGTATTTTATCTAATATTTTACTTAAATTTATATTATTCCTATTGTTTAAATCAGTACGTATTCAAATGAACCTAAACAGTAGAGTGGAACGAAATTGAATGTCGGAATTAGCACGTAACATTTATAATTGTGGTCGATTAATATGCAATATTTACATCGCTATTGCATTCGCTACGATGAGTCATATTTGACACGCTGCATTTAATTTTCCAATGAATACCATTACCTTCGGAATACCTCATGATATGCCCTTTAACGGTTTTCATTGGATGATGGGCGGAGCTTAACTTAATAGAATATTGCGCATGAGGAGTGTGTCTAAAATGTTGCCGATCGTAACGGCTGTTACATTTTACTGCATAAAAAATCCCGTATAATAAACTATTTTTTCGAAATAAATAGTTAATCTGGCGTATATAGAGAAGAAATCAACGCCATTTTAAAGGTAAAATATTTATGTAAATATACGTAATGGAATGCGCTCTTTTGGTTTTCATTGGGGTATGAAAAACATTTGGATCGTTTAAAGTACGCGTGGAGTCCTCACACTTTAAACCACCCAAATAATGTTCATACCCCAATGAAAACCAAGAGAGCGCATTTCATTCCTTAAATTAAAACATGCAGTGAAAACTTTGTTTTACATATTAAAAACAATAATGAATCAAAATTGCTGAACAATAGCTGATAAAATTAGGTATAAAAGTGGATTGGGAAATGTGGCTTTCACAGCACACAGTCAACACAAAACACGCATTAAAGCAAACAACTATTTTTACAATTTTGTAAATAAGAATGCATGCGACATCAAAAACACCAACGGCTTGACAATAGGGCTACAGCCTTGGAACGGTCAGTGGCAAAAAGGCCACTGGGGGTTTAAACCAGGTTCTAGAGCGTCCCAAACTTCATTATTACTCTTTGAAATTATTAAAAAAAAACATACGTTCAGTTTCTAGAGGACATTATAGATTCAAATATATATAAAATATCATTCGAAATATTTTTGGAAACAAAATAGGCCAACATACTTTTCGTCAAACAATCTTAAAAGTATGGTAATTGAAAGGGAATTCTGGAAAACCATTGTAAAACCGTGCTTGTATGAAGCACATATAGTGCGAGACATTTCGTTTTAAATATCAAATTTCCTACCAGCTAGTGTTATTGTCTGTAGCATTTTTTTAAAATATCGAGTTAACGCAATGACGAGGGTTATCCATACGTGGAGGAAAATATAAAAAGAAGAAGAAAAAAGCAAGCGTATATTAATGAAACAAGGGCAACACATAACTCTGTTTACACGTTCGGTTTATTATTTCGGACTTATTTGTTCATGACGTAACTAAAACCCACTTTGGTGTCAAACTTAGGGGATAACAGTGTATTCGTCATGTACCACCTATTCTCAGAATATTGCTAGATCCCTTTGATGACATGTTGGTTAAATTGTGAAGGCATACTTCTTTAAGACGGAATCTGCAATTTTAAAGAAAGATTCGATATTTTGATATACACACAAATATTTACTTAACCATGTCAACATTTTTCTCTTTTAATTTTTTTACTCAGTAAAATTATAATCAGAAATGGATATTATTTTTGTAGAACTCATATATACGGTTATATATATAACTGTGTTACTAAGTTTATATATGGTTCTGTTCCTATAACTAAATGTTACTCAGTTGGTATGACGTGTTGGGCTTTAACATACTCCTGGCTTTCTCTTTATTTCATTGAAAAGAGAAAACATTGTTTTCATAGGTGCATGTTTCACCGAAATTAATTCTGAAACAAACAATATGTCTTTTTTCTGAATCAAAATGGAAAACAGACATTAAAATAACCCCTAGTTATAATAAGGGAAAAAAGGAACTTTACAAGATGGATTTTCACTTTATTTGTACATTTTTTATAAACTCGGTGATGTCGTTTGCATTCAGTGTCATGGCGTCACTTGATTACATTTCATATTATATCAAGTGGATTTTTAATTGAATGATGTTATGCAATGTTTAGCGATATATCTGAGGTGCCCTATTGGATTTATTAAATGGTACTATTGTTTTTTACTCGTTTGTTAAATGAATATCTCAAAAGAAAATGATGGTGTATTATAAAAGAAAACCTATCTCTAAATTCGTTCTTTTCACATGGAAAAGTTTAAACTCTTATATAATCTTAATAGTTTATTTACTAAAGCCATTTACAAAATTCAACTCGTTTCATGTGTTTTCATATGAAAAGAACACTCATGGAAAGAAAGCTCCTCTATGTATGCCAACATTATCACCTCTCATCCTTTACCGCATCGTCGGAACCCACGTTTGATTGATTCCGTTATCAGTCCATTCATCATCCGTGGGTTCTCTCGCAGCAAAAACGTCGTGCTTATTAATATTATAGCTATTCCGATTGATTCCAATGCAATTCTTTGTGGAAGATTCGTCCAATCAAATCAACCGTTTCAACTTCGGTTAGCAAATACGAATGGCGAATGATGAATGGAGTGAAAACGTAAAGTGGGTTCCGACGATGCCTTTACCACAACCTGCGCATACAAATAGGTCTGCACTTCCCTGACATAAAGAACATTTACACTCAGTACAACAGTAAAAAAAACTTTCCCAGATATTAACAAAATAATAAATAAATAAAATGTTTGATCTCTAAAACAAAAATTGTCAGTTTTACACGTGAAATTGTTTAAAATCAATACGTCGGAACTTCTTTAACCAATGTCATTAACGAGTTGTCGCCGCTGGGTGTTAAAGGTTACTGTTATGGGGTTGACATATGTATTAACACTGTTATTTAATATTTTGATTGAAAACTGTCAGGTTTATATCAATGATTCGCAGCAATAACATTCAGCATACACCGTTCTGCATGTATACTGAGAAAAATAAGTTTAGCAAGCCCTTATGCACATCTAGCTTAAATAACTGTAATGTTATTTTATATTGTGAAGCATTTTAAATCATCGGCATGACTTAGGTTGAACTCACTTTTTGTTTTCCAATGTAAGTATCATAGTTATCACCCATCTAGTAAAAACATAGCAAGAATAAACATTACAAAATAACTGGTATGGGTCTCAAGTTATAAAAACCGCTAAAACAATCGACAATTTCGTCGCCAATATAAATATATCGGGAACCACAGTTTACCATTTGTGAAATTACCTCCCTTTACATTGAAATAATAGCGAAATTATAATTTCTGTAAAACATGTAGATTACCATATCTTGCTATTGTGTTCGCATTTTTCTTTTGAGACTTATTCCCTTAATATAACTATTAATTATGTAAGTTAGATTGCCCATGACCGCTTCTACACATATCCAAAAATCTGGTCAACGGGATTTATATGTTTTTTACTTGCTAAACCTATTTTTATCAATATATTATGATGTGTATATACCAAATAAATTTTGTTAGTTTATTATATCATTATGTTCTTATACGTTGAAGCAAATAGTTAATAAAATTCATGTCAAATTTTAGAAGTATCATAAAAAAGATGCTATTATTTGGGGCGCTTGTTTGAGCCAAAGGTCGTTTGGACTTTTAAGACAAAAGTCAACTAGCACCTAAATGACATGTATATCATTGAAACGGACATATTTAGTGATAAATAAAAAAACTACTTTTTTAAAATCGGTTGAGAAGTAAAAGTTTCTCATCCGAAAATTGTTTTTGTTATGACATTTTCAATGCAAAATTCTGATGCAGCAAATGTTTTAAAAATATTTCATTCCAAAAAGGTTTCAATGTATTGGATAAATGTAAATTAATACAATCTGATGTTTTTACAGCAAAATATTAGGGCTAACTGAAGTTATTTGAATTTCTTAATTTTCTGCCGCCCCAGCAACAAGAAATTTACTTGAAAAAGCTCCGCCAAAAAGCATTTTGGTAGTTAAATTTTTATTTCTCAACCGATTTTGAAAAGTAAGGTATTGTTATTTACCAATAAAACTTTCAGTTCTAATGATATATAACTTATATATGTATTTATAAAACAGTTAATGTTATTGCCGAAAAACCTTTGGCTGAAATAAGCGTCCATAAATTGTTCCCGCATGCTTTCAGATAGCAATACTTGGTCCTAGATGAAAGGGAATTTCTGCAACAATTAATAAACGTGAAACAAATATAGCATGTATGTTAAACCTGTTTTTTATATTTATATTTCAGTTATTAATGAGTCTAGGTAAATGCAATCTCTAGTACAACTTGACCTTGTTATTACATTTGCCAATATTTCCTTGTAAACGATTCTGTGATAGATTTTCAATAAATCCTCTTTAAAATACTGGTTTGTACAACTTGTTTTATTGTTATGTCTCCACCGTATTCGTGTTACAAATTTAGAATAATATGAGTATGTATGATTTATGTATACTTTTGTGTTTTTTCAATCACTTTCAATAAAACAATTGTTAACTAGAAATGTTTCTATAGGACACAGATGACCCCACTGAAAACAATCAGTGTACAACGTAAATTTTGACGAAAGAGGGGCCGCAACTCTGATAATACTGGGTCAATTTTGCCGAACCGATATGCACATTTTGATATCATAGTTAAGCATCCTTTAATGTTTGAAAGGAAACGGAGGAAAACTGTGGGTGGAGAAAGACACACACGATATGTTAACGTAATATTTAACGAAAAAGGGGCCATAAGTCCGGTAATACTACGTCGATTTTGACGCCGAAACAATATGCACATCTTTTTTTGTTTTTGTTTTTGATAATTTTATTCAGACATATGCACATCTTGACATCATAAGTTTCGAAGCAATCAGTCGAAAAATGTGGAGGAGATAGACACAATATTTTCGGGACGGACGGAAAGACGCACGCACGTATTGAAGAAAGGAAGGAAGGACGGACATGGCTAACGCTATAATTATGACCCCTCACCATTCGGTGGAATTGGTGTCGTCTTAAAGCTATACAAAACCTAAAAATACTTACCAGACTATTTGACAATATAAAGGCTTCTTGGATTATGTACTCAACAAGATGAATAAAGTTATCCTCGAGTTAGTCGGTGTCAATTTTATGAGTCTTTTAAGCGATCCCTTAATTCTCCCAATATTCCGCCGCGAACTTAAAGTTTCAAAGATTCAGAAAGTTTCTTTCTTTTTTGTTTTAGAGCAGTGACACCTGCATTAAAATACCGGTTTGCCATATTTGGGCGCATATCAAAGAGAGTACGAGAGTGGACTTTTGGAAACGGCCAAACACGACACATACGAAATATTGCAGTCTCGGTTTGATTGAGACTGTTCATGAACGAGCAGAACTCAATATTCATAAAATCAATAGTACAGAATTTTAACCATAATGAAGATGGCATGCATATGGCGGTGGACATGCTAATTTTACTGAACGATAGTGAAGTATTCTAGCTACCGCTCAAGCCCTCTAGCCCCGGGTTGAGCAGAACTCAATATTCATAAAATCAATAGTACGTAATTTTAACCAACCCGAAGATGGCATGCATATGGCGGTGGACATAAATCCAAGAACCCATATACGACCTCAAACATACTTAACTTGGTCTAATATTGGCCATGAAAGGGAGTTAGTCCGTTTTGTAACATTGCATTTTGATAAGATATGGTTATGCCGCGTGTATTATTGCATTATACACGTAGCACAACATGGAAAAGAAGAATAGATACTTAACGACTTAAAAACATGAGAGCCGTTGTTCTATGGAGATGTGATCTATAAACTTTGGAAATTAAAGGTGTCGGAGAGGTTTCCTGTCCGATTTATTAAATTAATCATCAAATTCGTTAGAACAGGATACGATCCATTATTAATGTAGCGTACGTCATGCTTAGTGGTAGATTCCTCTACATACAGTCACTACGATTTACTTTTCTCTCCTGTGATGACTGGACAGCCTCGTGAAACTCCAAGATGGCATGCTCTGAAACCTTTAAAAAAAAAACGGGGTAGAGGCATGCAAGTTCGTGCGCTAGATTGGTTTTTCTTTGATTGCAAATGCTGTGGATGCTCAGTACACTTATGCCTATATCATAAGGGTTTTCTATTGATTTATTTGTATATATCTTTAAAACAACATTTAAATGATCGTTTTTTATTTGCTATTGATGTTAACTTTACTGTTAGAGATTTCCTGATGGGATATACTTTTACTTACTCTGTCTTTTCTTTAATCTATTTAAGCCTAATTACAAAATAATTAAAAAGTATCAAAATGGCCGTGTGTCCCATTACTTAATTACTATAATAATGGAAGACTCTAATCTTTACAAATCGGTAAAACTTGCACGTAATAAGGATTGGTTACTGTTTGTTCTGCATTGCGTCATATTGCATTCAATAAATGTTGTTTTCTATTCATACGATCATATATTTAATAGTGACCAACATCGTAAAATAGCAGCCATATTTCGGATCATTAACCAAATGCGTCATTCTCAAAGTAAATTATTATCATACCTGTGTGTATAATGCGCTCACGTTTTAATGTTGGCAATTGGTTGAACAATATGTTTGGTTACACTTGGAAACAGTATACCCTGAAATGGAGTAAATAAATACTGAAAAGGTGATCCCATGGAAGCAACAAGCACAAACAAGAAAGAAAAGTAGCATACTTTGTTGTACTGAGTCTGTTCATGGGAGTTAATTATTAGATGCAACACCTCTCACGCCTCCTATCACCGGATTAAGTGATATTCTACGTCAAAGACACAAACAAAACGAATGGGCTTGATGATCCCAAAGGACCAGTAAGTAATAAACTTTTAATTTGTAGTCGGGTGGCTTTTTACGGCTTCCACAAAGCACTAAACAAACCCTAGTGTGAATGTCAATAAATAAATCCAAGTTGTAAAATCCCACTTCGCTGACTGTTATTGATGTTAAACGCCATAACGTATCTACATCACACACACATATGTGAAATCCGTATGTTCCTACCGAAGCTATGTCGATATGAATGACCTTGATGTACGTTTTGCACTTAATTTTGTCTTAATTAATT
>JAWPHD010014380.1:0-61715 GCA_037043455.1 Cyrtodaria siliqua
AACAATCTGGTAAAGTATCATAAAGATCGGATGAAAGATGAAGGCCCTATCATCTTAACGAGGCAAAATATAGGATTTTTAACTAAATCAAGGGCCATAACTCCGTTGTTACTGGTCCAATCTGGCTGGTTTTCGCACTTGGCTGAGCTGTCATTGATATAAACATCAAGTAAAGGTTCGTAAAGATCTGATCAAATATAAAGGCCATATAGAATTAACGAGGCAAAATATAGCATTTTTAACTAAATCAAGGGCCATAACTCCACTGTTACTGGTCCGACCTGTCTGTTTTTCAAATTTGTGCGAGCTTTCATTGATATTAACAATCTGGTAAAGTTTCAAAAAGATTGCACGAAAAATGAAGGCCCTATCATCTGAACGAGGCAAAATATAGCATTTTTAAGTAAATCAAGGGCCATGACTCCGCTTTTACTGGTCCGATCTGGCTGTTTTTCTAACTTGTCTGAGCTTTCATTTATATAAACAATCTGGTAGAGTTTGGTAAAGACTGGATGACAGATGAAGGCCCTATCGTCTTAACGAGGCAAAATATAGCATTTTGAACTAAATCAAGGGCAATAACTCTGCTGTTAATGGTCCGATCTAGCTGGTTTTGAACTTGTCTGAGCTTTCATTGATATTAACAATCTCTGCAAGTTTGGTAAAAGTTCAAATAATAAATGAAGGTGCTAGAGTGTTCACAAGGCTTAATATGGCATTTTTCAGCAAAACAAGGGCCATGACTCTGGTGAAATTATATCGACCTTGCCGATTTTGAACTTGTCCGAGCTTTCATTGATATAAAGACACTGGTAAAGTTAAGTAAAGGTCCGATTAATATTGAAGGCCCTAGAGTGATCACAAGGCAGAAAATAGCATTTTTCAGAAAAAACAAGGGCCATAACTCCGGTGTTACTGATCCGATTTAGCTGGTTTTCGAACTCATTTGAGCTTTCATTGATATTAACACTCTGTGCAATTTTGGTAAAGATCAAATGATAAATGAATGTGCTAGAGTGTTCACAAGGCATAAAATGGCATTTTTCAGAAAAAACAAGGGCCATAACTCTGGTGTTACTGACCCAATTTAGCTGATTTTCGAACTTGTCCAAGCTATCATTGGTATTAACAATCTGTGCAAGTGTGGTAACGATCAAATAATAAATGAAGGTGTTAGAGCGTTCACAAGGCAGAAAATGGCAATTTTCAGAAAAAACAAGGGCCATAAATCCGCTGTTACTGATCTGATTTGGCTGGTTGATTTCCGAACGTGTCCGAGCTTTCATTGATATTAACAATCTGTGCAAGTTTGGTTAAGATCAAATAATAAATAAAGTTGCTATAGTGTTCACAAACTTAATATGGCATTTTTCAGCAAAACAAGGGCCATAACTCCGGTGAAATTATTTCGATCTTGCCGGTTTTCGAACTTGTCCAAGCTTTCATTAATATAAAGACACTGGCAAAGTTAAGTAAAGGTGCAGTTAATATTGAAGGCCCTAGAGTGTTCACAAGGCAGAAAATGGCATTTTTCATAAAAAAACAAGGGCCATAACTCTGGTGTTACTGATCCAATTTGGCTGATTTTCGAACTTGTCCAAGCTATCATTGGTATTAACAATCTATGCAAGTTTGGTATTGATCAAATAATAATTGAAGGTGCTAGAGCGTTCACAAGGCAGAAAATAGCAATTTTCAGGAAAAGACAAGGGCCATAACTCCGGTGTTCCTGATCCGATTTAGCTGGTTTTCGAACTGGTCCGAGCTTTCATTGATATTAACAATCTGTGCAAGATTGGTCAAGATCAAATAATAAATGAAGGTGCTAGAGTGTTCACAAGGCTTAATATGGCATTTTTCAGCAAAACAAGGGCCATAACTCCAGTGAAATTTATCTGATCCGGCTGGTTTTCGAACTTGTCCGAGCTTTCATTGATATAAAGACACTGGCAAAGTTTCGTAAAGATTTGATGACTAATGAAGGCCCTAGAGTGTTCACAAGGAAAAAGTTAACAGACGGACGACGGACGAACGACGGACGGACGACGGACAACTCGCCATCCCATAAGCTCTGCTGGCCTTCGGCCAGTAGAGCTAAAAACGTGTGTTTCCGGTTTCCCGACCGACCCTACTTTATCACCGCCGACCCTAAATATTTTTAGCGGAAAAAAAAAACAACAATTTTTTTTTATTTTTATTCAAATGATAATTTTATTAGCCAGAGTTGTTAAGCATCTAATCTTGATTGCAAAGGTTATCAAAAAGTTGCCTTAGTACAAAAATGGCATAATATGTGCGAACAATATATATATAAAAAAATATCTAAAAAAACAAACTTTTTCCTACCTACCTACCCTAACTTTTTGACAGGGTGAAACCAGAAACACACAAGTTTTTTTTTAGGCCTAATCAAAAAAATCTTGAAAAATGCCTAAATATGGAAAGATTTCACTACTTTACTTTTAAAAGCCAGAAAAGAAATTTGTTAAAATAACAAGAGCTGTTGGAGGACAGACAGATTGCTCACAAACAGAGGTCTTGTTTATTGAATAAAAACAATAATTAAAAAGCGACCCCAGGCATCAAGGTGATCACCTGAGTGTAAGTGTTTTATATGGAAACCTGTTTTTATGCAGCAAACACAACATACATGTAGCATGAATTTACTACAGTCCTGACTCAATAATTTGGCGTTGTTTTTTCCAATACAATAATATAAACAATGACAGGTGTTTTGACTATACATAATATGCTATTCAAAATTTGCTAAGGATCACTTATTCTTCCATATAATTTTATTAGAAATTAATTCACAATAGCGATATTAATTTCACTGATACTTCAACAATTCCACAATTTGAATCAAGTCATGAGATCACATGACCATACACTGCCCTAAATAATTTTATGTAAAACAGAAAAATGCTATTTATTTCAGCAACAAATTAGACTGCAAAAAGTGGTCCTTAACAAATGTTGAGTTGTATACATCTGTGATTATACGACATTGTACTTTAATGTAAACTATCGGACAAACATGTTAGAGGACCATAAGCTTATAATGCTACATGTAAACATTTATTAGACCTCTACCTCTTGTAGTTTTAGAGATTTCTTTAAAGATTTTCTTTTATAACTCTATGTAAAACTGTGACCCCCAGGATGGGCCAGATACATGCAATATATGAGGGCAGTAAGCCTTGTTATTTCAAGGTAAAATATCTTTTAAGTTTTATAAGATGTGACCCTTGAAAATTTCTCCCCGGAATCAAACTGTCATCCAAGGGACAGAAATGAATTTGACACCAGGGTCTCCATTTGAACAACCGGAGTAAAATAGACACCAAAATATTTTGCCCTATAAAAGCCTACCGAAAACTTGTGAACTCTCTATATACCATTACAGAGTTTTGGGCTCTTGGAAAGAGGGCATTTTTCTGGGACTTAAATGCAAAACTGTGACCCCTCAAGGCACTAGATTTGATCCTGATTATATTAAAGGGACACATGGCAATCTCGAGTTTTATATCAGGCATTACAATTAGTACAACGATTTATTAATCCTATATCATTTTGACTTTAAAACTGCTTGCATATAATTAAATAAACAAGAAATATCACTGTAAGTGATAAATGCCCCCGAAGTGTCCTTTGACCCCTTAGTATGACCTTGACCTTGGAGCCATGGACCTAGATTTGTGCACTACACCTCATTAGGTTGTGGTGATCACTTGTGCCAAGTTATTTGAAAATCCGTCCAGGCATGCAAAAGTTATTGACTGGACACAATTTGATCTTTGACCTCTAAATGTGACCTTGACTTTGGGGCCACAGACCTGGATTTTGTGCGCGACACATCGTCTTGTTGTGGTGAGCTCTTGTGTCAAGTTATTTGAAAATCCGTCCATGAATGCCAGAGTTATTGACCGGACACAATTTGACTTTTGACCTCCAAGTGTGACCTTGACCTTGAAGACCTGGGTTTTGCGAGCAACACATCATCTTGTCATGGTGATCACTTGTGCCAAGTTATTTAAAAATCCCTGCAGGGGTTGTGACGTTAATGTCCGGACACGAAATTGCGTACATGTCTTTTAACTATGAACTGCAAATGTGACCTTGACCTTTGAGGTACGGACCTGGGTTTTGCGCGCGACACATCGTCTTGTAATGGTGATCAATTGTGCCAGGTTATTTAAAAATCCCTACAGGGGTTGTGACGTTACGGTCCGGACACGAAATTGTGTACCTGTTTTTTACCTACGAACTTCAAGTGGGACCTTGACCTTTGAGGTACGGACCTGGGTTTTGCGCGCGACACATCTTTTTGTTATGGTGATCACTTGTGCCAAGTTATTTAAAAATCCCTGAAGGGGTTGTGACGTTACAGTCCGGACACGAAATTGTGACCTTTTTTTGACCTATGAACTTCAAGTGTGACCTTGACCTTTGAGGTACGGACCTGGGTTTTGTGCGCGACACATCGTCTTGTTATGGTGATCATTTGTGCCAAGTTAATTAAAAATCCCTGCAGGAGTTGTGAAGTTACGGTCCGGACACAAACTTCGGAATGACGGACAGAATCCGGACGGACGGACGGTGCGATTACTATATGCCCCCGAAAAATGGGGGGCATAAAAATTGATAATTCCATTTCCTTCATTATTCTACACATTTTTTAAATATATTATTGGTGCAATATTATTAAAAGTCAATAATATGTAAAAACAATTTGCTTTGAACTATTCTAACAATTAATATTAATGACTGAACGAGAAAAACTAACGGGACGCCGTGAGTTTTCAAAAAATCAAGATTGCAGTGTGTCCCTTTAAGTGTATTTTTCCATCTGCACTAATCAGCTTTAAACATCTCTTCTCTGATTATAAAAATTATAACAAACCTAGGTACATCTGGATATCTTCATTTGTGAAAATTATTGCAGCAGTTGCTATAACGACACTCAGGCCAAACAAAAACAGGTACATATATGGCACTGTCTTAGTCTTTGCTGGCCTTTTGCTTGATTTGACCGGTTCTGTAATTAGTTTGTCTGGTTCCTTGCTTAGTTTGACTGCTTCCATGTTTGCAGCTTTTGCACTTGTCTTGTTGTTAGCATTGTTATCTAAAAAAACAAGTTGTATCATGATTACTTGATTAGCATGCCATGCTGGAAAGAATTTCAAGGAGAATAAGACAAATGTACAATTTGCTACCCAGTTGTCTTCGTTAACTTATTCTCACCTAAAGGGAATTCAATTCTGTCTATTCCCCTGGGTATAGTAATACCCGCAATCTTTATACCACAACCACCCTCTGGTGCCATGGGGAAAATCATTGACAGGTGCATAACACAGTAAAACATAGACCTTATTTTTTTATTATTTGTGGTGTATGGATTTTATTTTTTGTTCTAAAAACAATAAAAAACTATAACACAGTGTTTGCATTTAGTAATAAGCTAAAATGTGTACTTGTTTTGCTTTCTTCATAAAAGTACCTTCCCTGAAACAGTTTTTGTTTGCCTTCAACAGGATATATATTATGTATATAGAGGATCCTACATGAGTACTCCTTCACTATTGAATTTATTAAACGAGTTGGCAAAATGATATAATGCGAGGCTCTTGCCGAGCATCATATTATTTTTGCTAACGAGATTAATAAATTCAATAATGAATAAGACCAACATAAACCATGGGAATTGGATCATAGTCATTATCAATTTCTTTTTTACAGTGCATACTAGGCTTATTTTTTCATACTTATATAACTAGTGGTATATCGAAAATACAGAAAAGTGTTATTCTACTTCCACACCGTAAGTCATGTGATAAATATATATATATGTATGCATATGCCGTATTTCCCCTAATAAGAGTGCCTCCCCTAATGGTAGCACCCCTGCAACACCCCCTTCCCACACCCCACCCGCCCACAACCACTACCACCACAACATCTTTTCATAATAAATTTAATAAATTATACAGTATTTGGTTTATTTCACAATTCATTGTATAAATAACATATATTGTAATAATAAATTATTTAGAAAGGAATACAGCTGTGTTTGTGCTGCCTAATTGTGACTGCTGGTACTGTTATAATTGTGACTGCTGGTACTGTTATAATTGTGATTGCTGACTGTTATAACTGCGACTGCTGGTACTGTTATAATTGTGACTGCTGGTACTGTTATAATTGTGATTGCTGGTACTGTTACAATTGTGACTGCTGGTACTGTTATAATTGTGATTGTTGGTACTGTTATAATTGTGACTGCTGGTACTGTTATAATTGTGATTGCTGGTACTGTTATAACTGTGATTGCTGGTACTGTTATAATTGTGATTGCTGGTACTGTTATAATTGTGACTGCTGGTACTGTTATAATTGTGACTGCTGGTACTGTTATAATTGTGATTGCTGGTACTGTTATAACTGTGATTGCTGGTACTGTTATAATTGTGATTGCTGGTACTGTTATAATTGTGACTGCTGGTACTGTTATAATTGTGACTGCTGGTACTGTTGTAATTGTGATTGCTGACTGTTATAATTGTGACTGCTGGTACTGTTATAATTGTGACTGCTGGTACTGTTATAATTGTGACTACTGTTACTATTATAATTGTGATTGCTGACTGTTATAATTGTGATTTCTGGGACTGTTATAATTGTGACTGCTGGTACTGTTATAATTGTGATTGCTGGTACTGTTATAATTGTGACTGCTAGTACTGTTATAAATGTGACTGCTGGTACTGTTATAATTGTGATTGCTGACTGTTATAATTACAACTGCTGGTACTGTTATAACTGTGACTGCTGGTACTGTTATAATTGTGACTGCTGGTACTGTTATAATTGTGATTGCTGTACTGGTACTGTTATAATTGTGACTGCTGGTACTGTTATAATTGTGATTGATGGTACTGTTATAATTGTGATTGCTGGTACTGTTATAATTGTGACTGCTGGTACTGTTATAATTGTGACTGCTGGTACTGTAATAATTGTGATTGCTGACTGTTATAATTGTGACTGCTGGTACTGTTATAACTGTGACTGCTGGTACTGTTATAATTGTGACTGATGTTACTGTTATAATTGTGATTGCTGACTGTTATAATTACGACTGCTGGTACTGTTATAATTGTGACTGCTGGAACTGTTATAATTTTGACTGCTGGTACTTTATAATTGTGACTGCTGGTACTGTTATAATTGTGACTGCTGGTACTGTTATAATTGTGATTGCTGACTGTTATAATTGTGATTGCTGGTACTGTTATAATTGTGACTGCTGGTACTTTATAACTGTGACTGCTGGTACTGTTATAATTGTGACTGCTGTTAGTGTTATAATTGTGATTGCTGACTGTTATAATTGTGACTGCTGGTACTGTTATAATTGTGACTGCTGGTACTGTTATAATTGTGACTACTGTTACTGTTATAATTGTGACTGCTGTTACTGTTATAATTGTGATTGCTGACTGTTATAATTACGACTGCTGGTACTGTTATAATTGTGACTGCTGGTACTGTTATAATTGTGACTGCTGGTACTGTTATAATTGTGATTGCTGTACTGGTACTGTTATAATTGTGACTGCTGGTACTGTTATAATTGTGATTGCTGGTACTGTTATAATTGTGATTGCTGTGCTGGTACTGTCATAATTGTGATTGCTGGTACTGTTATAATTGTGACTGCTGGTACTGTTATAATTGTGACTGCTGGTACTGTTATAATTGTGATTGCTGACTGTTATAATTGTGACTGCTGGTTCTGTTATAACTGTGACTGCTGGTACTGTTATAATTTTGACTGCTGGTAGTTATAATTGGGATTGCTGACTGTTATAATTACGACTGCTGGTACTGTTATAATTGTAACTGCTGGAACTGTTATAATTGTGACTGCTGGAACTGTTATAATTTTGACTGCTGGTACTGTTATAACTGTGCCTGCTGGTACTGTTATAATTGTGACTGCTGGTACTGTTATAATTGTGATTGCTGACTGTTATAATTGTGATTGCTGGTACTGTTATAATTGTGACTGCTGGTACTGTTATAATTGTGACTGCTAGTACTGTTATAATTGTGATTGCTGACTGTTATAATTGTGACTGCTGGTTCTGTTATAACTGTGACTGCTGGTACTGTTATAATTGTGACTGCTGTTACTGTTATAATTGTGATTGCTGACTGTTATAATTGTGACTGCTGGTACTGTTATAATTGTGACTGCTGGTACTGTTATAATTGTGATTGCTGACTGTTATAATTGTGATTGCTGGTACTGTTATAATTGTGACTGCTGTTACTGTTATAATTGTGACTGCTGGTACTGTTATAATTGTGACTGCTGGTACTGTTATAATTGTGATTGCTGACTGTTATAATTGTGATTGCTGGTACTGTAATAATTGTGACTGCTGGTACTGTTATAACTGTGACTGCTGGTACTGTTATAATTGTGACTGCTGTTACTGTTATAATTGTGATTGCTGACTGTTATAATTACGACTGCTGGTACTGTTATAATTGTGACTGCTGGAACTGTTATAATTTTGACTGCTGGTACTGTTATAACTGTGACTGCTGGTACTGTTATAATTGTGACTGCTGGTACTGTTATAACTGTGACTGCTGATACTGTTATAAGTGTGACTGCTGGTACCATTGTACTGTTATAATTGTGACTGCTGGTACTGTTATAATTGTGACTGCTGGTACTGTTATAATTGTGTCTGCTGGTACTGTTATAATTGTGACTGCTGGCAGGGCTCCAAGAATAGGATAGCCCGACGCCCGGGGCTAGTCCAATCTGAATCCGGGCTAGTCTCTCTTTGAAAAATGGTTGCCCGTCGGGCTAGTCTAAAAAAATCTCGCGACAATCAAACTTTTCAAACTAAAATCCAATTTCATAATTGCTGTAATTGAAGCCGTATTTGTCAAAAATTATCTCTCTTCATTAAAGTTCATCAATTTCAAAGCGCGCATTTCATTGGTCGATTACATGATTTGAACCAATCGCATTACAGCTTTCATATTAACATCGAGTGGTCAAGAAAATTTGTCACGCCGGACAGAAGAAGAAAGATCACTCAAATATTAAGTTTGAACCGTGATTTCGTTTTAATATTCTTATTTTTCGATGAATTGCTGTATAATCTTTTTCTATTTTTAGTTCATGTCAGCAAGTCTTTTTTATCATAAAATACTTAACAACGAACGCGTATTCACAAAAGCAAGCTGCTAAATAACACCGGGAACGCGCACCTGTTTTAGATGGTTTAATTTGCGGGACCTGGATCGGTTTTTGACGTGATTTGCGGCGCGATCCTAAAAGTTATATGATGCAATGGATAAATAAAAGGAAAATATAGGAAAATAGAACCTTATTATTTGATTCTAATCACATGTGTATTATTAATTAATTATAAATAAAACATAGTAAAAAAGCAAAAAATTCAATATCGACAAAAATTATGTACCGGCAACTATTCATTGGTAATAACAATTTCGGGGCATGTTAAAAAAAATCAGGGCAAGTGACTTTTCAGTCAGGGCAAGTGGTCTTTTGAAATCTACTTGCCCTGGGCTAGTCCCAAATTTTAATTTTCTTGGAGCCCTGGCTGGTATTGTTATAACTGGGATTGCTGGTACTGTTATAACTGTGATTGCTGGTACTGTGATAATTGTGATTGCTGGTACTGTTATAATTGACTGCTGGTACTGTTATACTTGTGATTGCTGGTACTGTTATAAATGCGACTGCTGGTACTGTTATAACTGTGATTGCTGGTACTGTTATAACTGTGATAATTGTGATTGCTGGTACTGTTATAATTGACTGCTGGTACTGTTATACTTGTGATTGCTGGTACTGTTATAATTGCGACTGCTGGTACTGTTATAATTGTGTGTAGGAAGTTGGTAGGATTTTTAGTCTAATACATCCCATATATGCTATGTATATGTCCCATCCCTTCCACTTTTATGAAATGTCAAAAACACTAACTCAAATTTATAACTATGCTCTTTTTTGGCCAAATATAAAACAAATCCACCTTATTGAAGGCTGTGGTAGGAAGACTGAAGACTGTGTTAATTCCATCTTATTGAAGGCTGTGGTAGGAAGACCGGTTAATTCCACCTTATTGAAGGCTGTGGTAGGATGACCGAAGACTGTGTTAATTCCACCTTATTGAAGGCTGTGGTAAGAAGGCGAAGACTGTGTTAATTCCACCTTATTGAAGACTGTGGTAGGAAGACCAAAGACTGTGTTAATTCCACCTTATTGAAGGCTGTGGTAGTAAGACTGAAGACTGTGTTAATTCCACCTTATTGAAGGCTGTGGTAGGAAGACCGAAGACTGTGTTAATTCCACCTTATTTAAGGCTGTGGTAGGAAGACCGAAGACTGTGTTAATTTCACCTTATTGAAGGCTGTGGTAGTAAGACCGAAGACTGTGTTAATTCCACCTTATTGAAAGCTGTGGTAGGAAGACCAAAGACTGTGTTAATTCCACCTTATTGAAGGCTGTGGTAGGAAGACCGAAGACTGTGTTATTTCCACCTTATTGAAGGATGTGGTAGAAAGACCGAAGACTGTGTTAATTCCACCTTATTGAAGGCTGTGGTAGGAAGACCAAAGACTGTGTTAATTCCACCTTATTGAAGGCTGTGGTAGGAAGACCAAAGACTGTGTTAATTCCACCTTATTGAAGGCTGTGGTAGAAAAACCGAAGAATGTGTTAATTCCACCTTATTGAAGGCTTTGGTAGAAAGACCGAAGACTGTGTCACATTATTGAAGGCTGTTGTACGTGCGTGTCCTTCTGCCCAAGTTCACAAATATTTTTCTGTCTGATTTTGATTTTTTTGTTGTTGTTATCTATAGATTTTTTCTTCTGTTTTTTTTATAAATCAAATAAAATCTATCATCCATTTTGAATATATTATTTCTATTTACCACCGTGAACTACCAAGGAGTGGAACTAATACAAGACACTTTCTTTCTGATCCAATATACTATATATATAAATGTATCATTGAACGCATGTTGTAAACTGCACTTTGGAATAAAATGAATTATAAACTAAGAAAACTAACAAAACGTATTATTTATGATCTATTGAATACTGAATTGCATTAGCAATTGCCTTAACACCTGCTAATTGCTTGTATTATTTTAGGACCTTGAATAGTGAAAAATACAACTGCATTCCTTCAAGCACACTAAGTGCATGTCTTCCGGAAAAAAACTTTACATAAATATTTCTGTTACGAAAAACACTTAACCAGACAGTCAACCACTCAGATTCTTAGTATCGCTCTTCTTTTTTTCCCCAAAACTGACAAGCTTATAAGGACACGCTTAAAAATATGTATATTTGCCCTTTTCCCAACCCTAATTTCAAATTTTGGGTCGGTAGGTAGACAAATATTTTTTTTTATTTTTTAGAAAACAGAACTTAACAAAAGAAACGCCATTTTTTAATTAATAAATTGAACTGGCATGTATTTATAAACGAAAATCATGTGAAAAATAAGAAGGCCAAAATGGCCTTAATTCGCCCATATGATGACCGTGTCCATTGTAGACAGTAACAGTTCAAGTGGATCAGACAAAAAAAAAATCTGTAAGTTAAGAGATTTTTTATATGTTCCCTTATAAGGCTATAATGTAAGCTATGGTACATGCACACTATTAGACCTCACTATCTCTTGTAGTGCCAAAACAGAAGATGTGTTAAATATTTTATTTTCCTATATAATTCTATGTAAAACTATGACCCCAGGATGGAGCAAGATTTGACCCCAGAGTCACAATTCAATTAAACTTATTAGAGGACATAAGCTTATGCTGCATGTGATATATGAGTGCCCTATAATTTGTGGGTTCAGAAAAAATACATTTTAAGAATGTATGGTACATGCTAAATATTAGACCTCTAGCTCTAACTTGTAGTTTTTTAAAGATTGTGCTATACATTTATCTCTCTTATGTAAAATTTGCAAATTCCAGGGCTTCACCATTCGAACAACATTGGTACAAAAAAAAAGCAATAGAAGGTTGCAGCTAGTTAAGGAAGGGATCACTTTGTAACACGAAATTCAGGAATGTTGAAGTTCCCCTTGAAAATTTGAGCCATTTATGTATGTATTTAATGTAACGAGATTGCACAATGTTACGTCCTAAGTTTGCATGTCTGCTGAGACAAATGCGTATTCTATCAAAAATGAATGTTTGAAGGGAAAACATTTGGTGTGTTATGTGTTGTTTTAGTCTTTTTTCCAAAAGGAGAGGTCTAATGCAGCAATTTGCGGTTCGATTAACAGCAGCATTTTATGCACACACAATATATCGGAAATTCACGAGTTGCGTTTCTTTATATCTTTAGTATAGGTCCTTGTAAAGCATCTTAAATTTGATAACACTATTAACAAATATCTCGAATGACTTTGTGGGAAAAATATTTACACTAGGTGTAAACTGTTTTGCACCGTGTTTGTTTTCAAGACATAGTTCCTTTTAATACAATAAAAACTAAACATTGAGTGACAATCCCTGAAAACAGGTGACTTTCGTTTTTGAGAAAAATTTAAGAATTCAAAGTGTCTGATGTAGACACGTAGATAAGAAATAGCTTTAGTCTTGAAAATGTAATAGATACATGTAGACACCTTTCAGAAACTATGAAATTGTAATTCACATCACTTTCTATCCAGAGTTGTCGTTCCTTACATCCAACCCTGGTTGAAACTAGTCATTTAGTTTCAGAGGAGTAGTCGCTACAAGATTTTAGTATATAGCTCTATGTAAACAAAGATGGCCACTGGCAGCCATGTTTAATGTTGAATCAAAATAATTTTCAACAAGGACCAACATCATGTCATGCTGATCATTTTAGCAAAAGTCCAATATCAATATCATTTATAGTTTTCAAGAAGCAGTTGCTACAAATTTATTTTTTGAAAAATCTATTTTTAGCCATGGTGGCCATCTTGAATTTCTGTCCGACCTGAAATTTTGCTAGGATCAACTATGGCCATGTATGACATCCAAATCAAAATGAACTTTCGTTCGGACCAACTACATGTCGTGGCAGTCATTTTGGTGAAGGTTCCAAATCAATATCACTCATGTTTTTTGAGTAGTCACCAAAAAATCACATTTTTAAAATCTATCTTTAGCCGACCTGAATATTTGCTAGGATCAACTAGAAATCAAGAGCAACCTTCCTTCGCCACAAATTTTTCCTACATAACTCTATGACATGGAATCAAAATGAATCTTCGTTAGGACCAAGTACATGTTGCACCAGTAATTTTGGTAAAGGTTCCAATTCAATATCACTTACGGTTTTTGAGAAGTAGTCGCCACAATGTCGCATTTTTTAAAAATTATTTTAGCGGAGGTGGCCATCTTGAATTTCCTACCGACCTGAATTTTTGCTAGGATCAACTAGACATCAAGAGCATCATTCCTGTCAAGTTCCATGAAATTCCATTGCATAGTTTCAGAGTAGTTGCCACATGTTTTTCTTATATAACCCTATGTAAACAAAGATGGCCACTGGCAGTCATGTTTGAAATCCAATCAAAATGAACGTTGGTTAGGACCAACTACTTGTCGTGCCATTCATTTTGGTAAAGGTCCCAAATCAATATCACTTATGGTTTTTGAGAAGTAGTCACCACAAAATCGCATTTTTAAAATCTATTTTTAGCCGTGACGGCCGTACTGAAGTTTCAGAGGAGTAGTCGCCACAAGTTTTTCCTATATAACTCCATGTAAACAAAGATGGCCGCTGGTGGCCTGATGTTTGACTTCCAATCAAAATGAATCTTGGTTAGGACCAAGTACAAGTCGCACCAGTCATGTTGGTAAAGGTTCCAATTCAATATCATTTACATTTATTGAGAAGTAGTCGCCACAGTCGCATTTTTAAAATCGATTTTTAGCAGTGGCAGTTATCTCGAATTTCCTACCGATCTGAAATTTTGCTAGGATCCACTAGACATCAAGAGCAACATTCCTGTCAAGTTCCATGAAATTCCAACAAGTAATTTCAGGGGAGTAGTCGCCACAAGTTTTTCCTATATAACTCTACGTAAACAAAGATGGCCACTGGCAGCCATGTTTGACATCCAATCAAAATGAACTTTGGTTAGGATCAACTACATGTCGTGCCAGTCATTTTGGTAAAGGTTTCAAATCAATATCACTTACGTTTTTTGAGAAGAAGTCATCACAAAATCGCAGTTTAAAGCCTATTTGTAGCCGTTGCGGCCATCTTGAATTTTCGGCCGTCCTGAATTTTTGCTAGGAATAACTAGACATCAAGAGCAACATTCCTGTCAAGTTTCATGAAAATCCGTCAAGTAGTTTCAGAGGAGTAGTCGCCACAATTTTTTCCTATATTACTCTATGTAAACAAAGATGGCTGCTGGCAGCCATGTTTGACATCCAATCAAAATGAACTTTGATTAAGATCAACTACATGTCATGCCAGTCATTTTGGTAAAGGTTCCAAATCAATATCACTTACAGTTTTTGAGAAATAGTCGCCACAATATCGCATTTTTAAAATCTATTTTTAGATGTGGCGGCCATCTTGAATTTCAGCCGAACTTTTATTTTTGCTAGGATCAACTAGAAATTAAGAGCAACATTCCTTTGAAGTTTCATGAAAATCCAAACAGTAGTTTCAGAGGAGTAGTCGCCACAAAGAAAAGTTTACAGACAGACAGACGGACTCCGCACCACGGCATAAGCTCTGTTGATCTTTGATCAGTGCTGATCTTTGATCAGTTGAGCTAAAAATACAGTTCTAAAAATGAGAAAAATATATTTGGGTCCTTTTTTGGGTCGGTCGGAAAAGGACAAACATTAAAATTGTTAAGTGTAGCCTTATCTTGTATTATCAAGATTTCAATTTGATATGCATGATAACACCTGTGACATTAAACACACATTGTCTTCTGTCATTATTATGCAAATATAAGATAGATGAACATGCAGTTTTTGTGTTATTTGTATTCATCTATCTTGCATTTATCGTTGGGATTTTTTGCTGTGTTTGCTTTAATATGCTCCGACATGCTGTTGTGCTTATTTCATCCTTCATTTCATCATCCTCAGAAGTTGCTATCCCAATTTGATCTAAGACAATGGGATGTAAAACTTCATTTCATTTCCCTGATTGCAAGGTAATCCAAGCACTATCTGACCCTAAAAGCCTTTTTTTCTCTTCTTTTTGTAGCTTTTTTTTGTACACAGCCAGACAAAATCGCAAAAAGTGTTGGTAAGGTCGGAGAAGGCTCGGATTATTTGCAAGGCTACCTCTAGCCATTCACAACAGGTGACTAAGCTATCAAAAGGATGTTCTGTTTAATGTGTGTTTTTTTGTTTACATGTAAAAGATAAATAGTTCAAAATGGCCATCACTGACACAATGTCAAGTGAGTACTTCCACATCTCCATGGATCCACTAACATAAGTGAATACTTCCACATCTCCATGGATCCATTGACACAAGTAAGTACTTCCACATCTCCATGGATCCACTAACATAAGTGAGTACCTCCACATCTCCATGGATCCATTGACACAAGTGAGTATTTCCACATCTCCATGGATCCACTAACACAAGTGAGTACCTCCACATCTCCATGGATCCATTGACACAAGTGAGTACTTCCACATCTCCATGGATCCACTAACACAAGTGAGTACCTCCACATCTCCATGGATCCACTGACACATGTGAGTACGTTCACATCTCCAAGGATCCATTGACACAAGTGAGTACTTCCACATCTCCATGGATCCACTAACACAACTGAGTACCTCCACATCTCCATGGATCCACTGACACATGTGAATACATTCACATCTCCATGAATCCACTGACACATGTGAGTATGTTCACATCTCAAAGGATCCACTGACACAAGTGAGTACGTTCACATCTCCAAGGATCCACTGACACACGTGAGTATGTTCACATCTCAATGGATCCATTGACACAAGTGAGTAAGTTTACATCTCCATGAATCCACTGACACATGTGAGTACGTTCACATCTCCAAGGATCCACTGACACATGTGAGTATGTTCACATCTCCAAGGATCCACTGACACATGTGAGTCCATTTACATCGACATGGATCCACTGACACATGTGAGTACGTTAACATCTCCATAGATCCACTGACACAAGTGAGTAAATTCACAACTCCATGGATTCACTGACACAAGTGAGTATGTTCACATCTCCATGGATCCACTGACACATGTGAGTACGTTCACATCTCCATGGATCCACTGACACAAGTGAGTACGTCCACATCTCCATGGATCAACTGACATATGTGCGTATATTCACATCTCCAAGGATCCACTGACACATGTGAGTATGTTCACATCTCTAAGGAACCACTGACACATGTGAGTATATCACATCTCCAAGGATACACTGATACATGTGAGTATGTTCACATCTCCATGGATCCACTGAGACATTAGAGTACTTCGACATCTCCAAAGATTCACTGACACAAGTGAGTACTTCCACATTTTCATGTATTCACAGACACACATGAGTAATTCCACATCTCAAAGGATCCACTGACAAGTAATTTATTTCACATCTTGATGGATCCACTGACACAAGTGAGCACTTTCACGTCTCCATGGATCCACTGACACATGTGAGTATGTTCACATCTCAAAGGATCCACTGACACAAGTGAGTACATTCACATCTCCAAAGATCCAGTGACACATGTGAGTACGTTCAGATCTCCAAGGATCCACTGACACATGTGAGTACGTTCACATCTCCAAGGATCCACTGACAAATGTGAGTATGTTCATATCTCCATGGACCCATTGACACAGGTGAGCATGTTCACATCTCCATGGATCCAATGACACATGTGAGTACATTCACATCTCCAAGGATTCAGACACATGTGAGTATGTTTACATCACCATGTTCATGTCTCCATGGATCCACTGACACATGTGAGTACATTTACATCACCATGGATCCACTGACACATGTGAGTATGTTCACATCTCCATGGATCCCCTGACAAATGTGAGTATGTTCACATCTCCATGGATCCACTGACACAGGTGAGTACGTTCACATCTCCATGGATCCACTGACAAATGTGAGTATGTTCACATCTCCAAGGATCCTCTGACACAAGTGAGTACTTTCACATCTCCATGGATCCACTGACACCACATCTCAATTGATCATCACTGACACATGTGAGTATGTTTACATCACCATGGATCCACTGACACATGTGAGTACATTCACATCTCCATGGATCCACTGACAAATGTGAGTATGTTCACATCTCCATGGATCCACTGACACATGTGAGTACATTCAAATCTCCATGGATCCACTGACACAAGTGAGTATGTTCACATCTCCATGGATCCGCTGACACGTGAGTACTTTCACATCTCCATGGATCCACTGACACCACATATGATGATCTCCATTGATCATCACTGACACAAGTGAGTATGTTCACATCTCCATGCATCTACTGACACAAGTGAGTACTTCCACATCTCCATGGATCCACTGACACAAGTGAGTACTTCCAAATATCCATGGATCCACTGACACAAGTGAGAATGTCCACATGTCCAAGGATCCACTGACACATGTGAGTACTTCCACATGTCCATGGATCCACTGACACCACATCTCCATGGATCCACTGACTCATGTAAGTATGATCACATCTCAAAAGATCCACTGACACATGTGAGTACATTCACATCTCCATGGATCCACTGACACATGAGAGTACGTTCACTGACACAAGTGAGTACCTCCACATCTCCATGGATCCAGTATATTCACATCTCCATGGATCCACTGACACATGTGAGTATGTTCACATCTCCAATGATCCACTGACACATGTGAGTACGTTCACATCTCCAAAGATCATCTGAAACATGTATGTTCACATCTCCAAGTATCCACTGACACATGTGAGTATGTTCACATCTCAAAGGATCCACTGACACAAGTGAGTACATTCACATCTCCAAGGATCCACTGACACATGTGAGTATGTTCACGTCTCCAAGGATCCACTGACACATGTGAGTACATTCACATATCCAAGGATCCACTGACACATGTCAGTACTTCCAAATATCCAATGATCCCCTGACACAAGTGAGTATGTCCACATGTCCAAGGATCCACTGACACATGTGAGTATTTCCACATGTCCATGGATCCACTGAAACCACACATACAAGGATCCACTGACACAAGTGAGTACTTCCACATCTCCATGGATCCACTGACACATGTGAGTATGATCACATCTCAAAGGATCCACTGACACATGTGAGTACATTCACATCTCCATGGATTCACTGACACATGTGAGTACGTTCACTGACACAAGTGAGTACCTCCATATCTCCATGGATCCAGTACATTCACATCTCCATGGATCCACTGACACAAGTGAGTATGTTCACATCTCCAAGGATCCACTGACACATGTGAGTATGTTCACATCTCCAAGGATCCACTGACACATGTCAGTATGTTCACATCTCAAAGGATCCACTGACACATGTGAGTACGTTCACATCTCCAAGGATCCAATGACACATGTGAGTACATCCATATCTCCAAGGATCCACTGACACATGTGAGTACGTTCACATTTCCATGGATCCATTGACACAGGTGAGTATGTTCATATCTCCATGGATCCACTGACACATGTGAGTCCGTTCACATCTCCAAGCTTCCACTGACACATGTGAGTACGTTCTCATCTCCATGGATACACTGACACATGCGAGTATGTTCACATCTTCAAGGATCCACTGTCACAAGTGAGTACGTTCACATCTCCATGGATCCACTGACAAATGTGAGTATGTTCACATCATCAAGGATCCACTGACACATGTGAGTACGTTCACATCTCAATGGATCCACTGACACAAGTGAGTACGTCCACATCTCCATGGATCCACTGACATATGTGCGTATATTCGCATCTCCAAGGATCCACTGACACATGTGAGTATGTTCACATCTCTAAGGAACCACTGACACATATGAGTATATCACATCTCCAAGGATACACTGATACATGTGAGTATGTTCACATCTCCATGGATCCACTGAGACATTAGAGTACTTCGACATCTCCAAAGATCCACTGACACAAGCGATTACTTCCACATTTTCATGTATTCACAGACACACGTGAGTAATTCCACATCTCAAAGGATCCACTGACAAGTAATTTATTTCACATCTTGATGGATCCACTGACACAAGTGAGCACTTTCACGTCTCCATGGATCCACTGACACAAGTGAGTACTTCCACATCTCCATGGATCCACTGACACAAGTGATTACTTCCACATCACCATGGATCCACAGACACAAGTGAGTATGTCCACATGTCCAAGGATCCACTGACACATGTGAGTACTTCCACATGTCCATGGATCCACTGACACCACATCTCCATGGATCCACTGACTCATGTAAGTATGATCACATCTCAAAAGATCCACTGACACATGTGAGTACATTCACATCTCCATGGATCCACTGACACATGAGAGTACGTTCACTGACACAAGTGAGTACCTCCACATCTCCATGGATCCAGTACATTCACATCTCGATGGATCCACTGACACATGTGAGTATGTTCACATCTCCAATGATCCACTGACACATGTGAGTACGTTTACATCTCCAAAGATCATCTGAAACATGTATGTTCACATCTCCAAGTATCCACTGACACATGTGAGTATGTTCACATCTCAAAGGATCCACTGACACAAGTGAGTACATTCACATCTCTCCAAGGATCCACTGACACATGTGAGTATGTTCATGTCTGCAAGGTTCCACTGACACATGTGAGTACATTCACATATCTAAGGATCCACTGACACATGTCAGTACTTCCAAATATCCAATGATCCCCTGACACAAGTGAGTATGTCCACATGTCCAAGGATCCACTGACACATGTGAGTATTTCCACATGTCCATGGATCCACTGACACCACATATACAAGGATCCACTGACACAAGTGAGTACTTCCACATCTCCATGGATCCACTGACACATGTGAGTATGATCACATCTCAAAGGATCCACTGACACATGTGAGTACATTCACATCTCCATGGATTGACTGACACATGTGAGTACGTTCACTGACACAAGTGAGTACCTCCATATCTCCATGGATCCAGTACATTCACATCTCCATGGATCCACTGACACAAGTGAGTATGTTCACATCTCCAAGGATCCACTGACACATGTGAGTATGTTCACATCTCCAAGGCTCCACTGACACATGTGAGTACATTCACATCTCCAAGGATCCACTGACACATGTCAGTATGTTCACATCTCAAAGGATCCACTGACACATGTGAGTACGTTCACATCTCCAAGGATCCAATGACACATGTGAGTACATCCATATCTCCAAGGATCCACTGACACATGTGAGTAAGTTCACATCTCCATGGATCCATTGACACAGGTGAGTATGTTCATATCTCCATGGATCCACTAACACATGTGAGTCCGTTCACATCTCCAAGCTTCCACTGACACATGTGAGTATGTTCTCATCTCCATGGATACACTGACACATGCGAGTATGTTCACATCTTCAAGGATCCACTGTCACAAGTGAGTACGTTCACATCTCCATGGATCCACTGACAAATGTGAGTATGTTCACATCATCAAGGATCCACTGACACATGTGAGTATGTTCACATCTCCATGGATCCACTGACACAAGTGAGTACGTCCACATCTCCATAGATCAACTGACATATGTGCGTATATTCACATCTCCAAGGATCCACTGACACATGTGAGTATGTTCACATCTCTAAGGAACCACTGACACATGTGAGTATATCACATCTCCAAGGATACACTGATACATGTGAGTATGTTCACATCTCCATGGATCCACTGAGACATTAGAGTACTTCGACATCTCCAAAGATCCACTGACACAAGTCAGTACTTCCACATTTTCATGTATTCACAGACACACGTGAGTAATTCCACATCTCAAAGGATCCACTGACAAGTAATTTATTTCACATCTTGATGGATCCACTGACACAAGTGAGCACTTTCACGTCTCCATGGATCCACTGACACAAGTGAGTACTTCCACATCTCCATTAATCCACTGACACAAGTGATTACTTCCACATCACCATGGATCCACTGACACAAGTGAGTACTTCCATATCTCCATGGATCCACTGACACAAGTGAGTACTTCCACATCACCATGGATCCACTGACACAAGTGAGTACTCCCACATCTCCACGGATCCACTGACACATGTGAACTCTTTCATAGTATTCACATTGTAGTACCTTTGACGCATAGGATAAAAGTCTACACATTCCAACAAGATGTGTTTGACCGTTAACGATGCAAAGCAGGGTATACATTCTGGTAATTGCTCAGCTTGTAATAAATATGAATGAGCATGACGTGCATGCCCTATCCTGCACCGGGCTAGGACAACTTCTTTTCGATGAATGGGTCTAGATACTAGAAGAACGCCATTCTCCAAGTAACGGTTTAATTGAATGGAGTTTATTGTTAACTGACAAATCACAAGCGGCTTGCCAAGAGTTATGAATAAATGTGTTAATACAACTTTTAAAATCAGTATAAGGTAATTTAGCATTAGATATATGTAAATCTAATGCTGCTTTAGCAGCACTATCTGCTCTATCATTACCACGTATTCCCACATGGCTTGGAAGAATTATGGACGTTTCGTACCTTGGACGTTTCGTACCCATTTTTGGGTAAAATGTCCAATGCGTTGGACGTTTCGTACCTTGGTCATTAATATTTTACTCTCAGAATCAATATCATGGTAACAAAATGTTTTAATAAAACACAAGTAACTAAACAATTAAACATTATTAGACAGCCACACCCTATCTGAAACGACTTAAGTCTTATCTGTCCAACGCAGTGCTCGAAATGTAGGATAGCCCGATGCCCGGGGCTCCTCGAAATCCGTTCCGGGCCTGTCTCATTTTGCAGGCAAGGAGCCCGTCGGGCCTGTCTTAACTCCCCATAAAATTAATTTGGCTAGATCTTAAATCTGTCCTCAGGACAAAATAATGGTCTTCATGCGATTAAATTATACTACTGAATAACTGGGTTTTAATTAGTTCATAGTTATGCAAACAATGAAACAACATTCAACAATGAAGTGTGAACATTGCGTCTAGCCTCATGTGCATTTTGTCACAAATTTGAGATCCACAAACTGTTACTGACATACAGGGCTTTCCATTTTTGGAAAAAAAGAATGCACTTATTTCTCATTTTGGGAAAAATACAAGGTTTCATAAATTAAGTAAATATGACATTAATATACTTTATTTATATTGTCATCTATTATTTACCATAATTATTAACTTTTCCAAGTTGGAATTTACTTAGCAGACAAAAACACACTGCAGAATTCATGCTTTTTCTCAAATTCTGAGAGACTGCTGTTTTCCGATTGGGAAATATTTCCGCCACAGTTGGGAAAAAACAGTCCAATTTTCTGTTGGGAAGAGGCCCTTTACAGGCCTCTGTTATATAAGGTAAAACAGCCCTGATATAAAACTACATTTTCCGGCTATTAGAGATGTGTTTTATTTACTCTGGTATAATATCATAAGAAAGACCATTTTTGGCATTCAAAACACATTAATGCATGAAAAAAAGTTCGTAGTTGATGGTATTTCAATGTCAAGGTGGTGAAATTTTCCGGCCGTAAAAGTAAAATATCATGGTATCATCATAATCAGTCAGAGCTCTAACCTTAAACAGTTACAAGTTTTATAACTGCTGGAAGTTATTAAAATGCCAAATTATTATCTCCCTTTGGTTTAGGGTAGCAGATACTTTTCCCCAATAAACATTTGTAACCTAAATCAGTTACCAAGATCATATGCTAATAAATCGAAATAGTTGCCAAATAAACACTTTATTTATGTCTGAATACTTAATTTTAAGGATAAATACATCTTCATCAAGATCCAATTAGCTGCTGTTCACTAATTGCCATGTCGGTGCCTACAAAATGATTTTTAATGAATTTTATTGCATAACAGTAGGTAACTTGAGAGGCTTTTCGCATTGGATTTTCATCGATGCTCATAGAAATTTATTGCATGGTTGTAAAGTTTAATAATCACCCTACCTGGAGAAAATTTTATATATACAGGGAAAATTCCTGTACAGAAGATAGAATGCATCTAAACTTGAATGAGTTTGTGGTAGTAACTGCTTCTGGTTACTATTCCAGTTTTAGTTGTTTTTTAATAACAGTCGCAGGTTATGAAAAACGTAACTGTTTAAGGTTAGAGCTTTGACTGATAATATCAATTGAATCATCAAAACTTTCCTTTACAACTACACATTGATGAAACGGAAAAAAAAAAAGGAGATATATGAATAAATAAAGATACATAAAGAATATTTCTATACATTCTTTTATCCATCCTTCTTTTTTCTATCAATGTGAAAGGAATTCTACTTTCAAACAATTTCTAGTCTAGGCACCTATTTCTTTAATATGTAAAAAGTGGTGGTGAAAAGAAAAATACAGCTGCTCCTGCTCCTATTTCTACAATAGTACATTTAAATATGGCCAGAGGACGCTCTGATAGTTTAATAAAACCCAATTAAAAACTTCGCTCCGATCGGCTCGGATTATTATCATCTGGCAAAAGTGGTAGCAAAAAAGAAAAATATAGCCAGAGAAGGTTCTGTGTTTGATAAATACACATATAACAAATTTGTAAGTCTATAAAAGTAAATTAAGATACATTTCCATAATTTAAGAAAACAATATGGCCTGTCCATTTTCAGAAGAACAAGCCCTGGTCCTGTCTCTTAAAATAATTTTCAATAAGCACTGCAACGACAGGGTACGAGACATCCAATGGCAGGGTATGAAACGTCCAACGGTAGGGTATGAAACGTCCAAAGGCCAGGGTACGAAACGTCCAACTGTAGGGTACAAAACATTGGATGTTTCATACCCAAAACTAGGTACGAAATGTCCAGGGTACGAAATGTCCAAGGTATGAAACGTTCTGTACCCGCTTAGAAGCCAGTAGAAAATAATAACGTTACCAACTATAAGAGAATTGTACTTTTCTAGAAGCTGAAGCACAACTGGATTATCATGTTTCATATTACCCAGTGCTTGAAGAGATAAAAGGGAATAAGAAAATATTACAAAATGGTCATCATCAGATTCCTGAATATAATATAAGGCAAGTTCAATTGCCTTAATTCAGCTGAAAAGATAGAGGCCTTGTAATGCAGGTAGCTCTTTATGCTGTGTTTGTGAACAACAGCTGCTGCAGCTACCTATCTCCATCTTTAGAACCATCGATCACTGTGTATCGTTCGGGTACCTTTCACCGGTGGGTACTGATCGCCAGTGTAATCCGAAATTGCGCTGTTACTTCACCTGTTCTTTGTTTACAAATAGTGCGTGTCTATGTCAACTTACCAAAGTGTTGTGAAATGTCCTTTTTACGTGTAAGTTCCATTATATTTTCATTTGAATTCATCAAACTTGGTATTCTGAAGAATTTTAATCATCAATTTAATTCTTCCATTTAAAAACATTGAAAAACCCTGCAATAAAAGTGTGTCTGCTACATGGAAAGCAAAAAAATAATTTCATATGACGTCATAGACCTATGCGCTTTTTCTCAAAATATCTGGTCACGTTATCTCCTTATATGGTAAAATGGAAGGTACTTGGTAAAACTTCTTGCTATTTTAAACAAAAAAATCTTCTTTTTTTTTCTTCTGTATTTCAGTTTCCCACCGTTGGGAAGACCGTAACCCAGAACAAAAGAGGGTCGGAGAAGAGATAGTTTATTACTGTGCACTCACTGTGGCATTTCAGGGGGTTTTTTTTGGCTGTTTTCATAGCCGAAATTCGGCCATATTCCCAATGCCAAAACATATCTTTTTTTCCCAGTAAAGAGGAAAAAATTCCCAATTTTTTTTTTTTTTTTTTTTTTTTTTTTAAGTGTATCAATCATCATTGGATCAAAAGCTTATAAATGCTTCTGTTCATCTTGGTGTACAAAAAACAGTATTAAAGATATAATTATGAAAGGATTGCTTTACTCTTTATTCTTCCGAATTTTATTAAAATCGCGCTAACATTCCCAATTTTATGAAAAATCGCGCTAAAATTCCCAATTCCAGGGGTACGGGTCATGGTCCCAAAATCATGAAAAAAAGCCCTGCATTTAAATCAGAAAGATAGAACTTACTGTGGACATATTTTATGAGGAGGGGTGGGGATGTGTTTTTTTAATACTAATGGTGATTAAATCGATCCAAATCTCAAAAAACAAACATCTTTGGATTATTAAAGTGTAACGTTGCTCTTTTGTTTTTACCAATATTGGCGAGAAGTTTCGTCTAGTGTGCTGATTATTTCAGCAGCAAAGATAATATTTTACCATTACACCGGCGATCGGTACCCAAGAGAAACAAATATGGCGGCTGTACTTCCTTAACTAACAACACTTTTACGAGTGGTAAACGGATATCTATTGGCAGAAAAAGTGTTTATAATTAAGTGAAAATGTTTTTAGTCAGATAAAGAATAACAGAGAGTAAGTATACAGGGAGGAGAAATGGATCGTTTTGCCATTTTATGTTGTCGCGCGTGTGTTTCACTACTGCGTGAAAATGACTACTGCCGGTTGTTTCAGCGTGTGTGAAAAACAGCAAATTCTTATAAATTATTACACTTACAAACTCAATAAAGGTGCGAAATGTAAACATAAGTATTATTTATTCACATTGTGTCCTCTGATACAGAGGGTGTATTTGTTTGCATGTTATGATGTATAAAAGCACATTTTACCAGACGGTTCCGTGTAACAAAGATGGCGCCACTCTGCGCCAAATAAAAAATGGTGACAGTGACATTAATAATAACAAAAAGTGAATAGTAGACATATTTATCTTTGTCAAGAAGGTAATTTCATGGTGGTGACAAAGCCTAAAAAGAAGTGATGAAAATATGCCTTTTGAGATATCAGCCGAAATTTTTAATTTTTCAAATTAAATATGATGTGGAGCTATTGCAAACGAGATACGAAGTATGGGTTATAACAGGCATTAATAATAAAACCTTTATCAATAAAATAGTAAATGGCGGCGTTCTAGCGCGACAACATAAATAGATAAACTAGAGCATTTATGAACGCATTTCTCCTCCCTGTATACTTACTCCCTGAGAAGAATAAGATACATAATCACAGACTTATAAATTTCTTTTAATTAGTTTGCTATTAACTACCACGGCGATCGGTACCCCAAGGATATATTTGTTGATCTATTTAACAAATACACTAAAGAATAAAAAGCATTGCTGCGATTCTCGAAAAATTTAAAATGAATTGTCGTCCATTAAATACCTGTGTACGATAATTTTAAGCATTGAAAAATATATATGGCATCGTTTTCTTTTTCTCTTTTTTTTTTTTTTTTTTTTTTTTTAAATGTTGGCAGCCCTGATCATATTAAGTGGGGTCCCTTATTGCATTATTTAGATTGCATTAAAGAAAATAGTGCAATGTTGTCAATACCTGATTTATTTCCAGCTTCTTTCTTTGTGCCCTTTGCTTGCGATTTCGATTTTCCCATAGTGACAACAGCGATTAAATACCAAGAAACATCACCAACAATCTGTCGACTTTGCAACCATCGATCAGGTAACCGGAAGTTATACTGTTATCAATGCGTAATACCGAAATTGAGCAATACGAAACAAAACAGTGCTGTGTAACTCGGCGTTTACATAAGATCCGCAATGAAACAAAATCGCTAGCTAAACGTCTCACAGCGCATTAAGTTTCCATAGATCAAATTGTAATGGTTTTGTTCCTGGCACAGAGACAAGTTTTAGCTTTCCAAAAAGCTTCGTTCTAGAACTTTTGTATGTAAGTAGTAAGTTATAAGACGGCAATAGTGACAATGACAGAGTGATAGATAAACATTCTGTGGGTACATTTAATCTGTGGTAATGATTTTTATTTGACATGTCTGAACATTTTTGTTCCTTTAGCATTAGGGTAATGGAAGACTGGAATTCCCTACCAGAAAGTGTTGTCCGAGCACCGAGTGTAAATGCCTTTAAGAGCAGACTAAACAAACATTGGAATAATAATCAAATAAAATGTGATGCTAGTTGTTTCCCAAGCCTGCGCAGTAGGGCATGCACTGAAACATGGCTTGGCCTCATTAGCCTGTCCTGGCCTGGCCTAAGATAAATTGGTCCCTTGGGGCTAGTTAAGGTCAGGCCAAGGAGTCATGGGTTCAAAACTGGGGTTAATGTTTGCTATTCAAGGTCATTTATGTTATTTCTACACGGTCAGTGGCTCACGTTAAGGTTAGCACCTCTCTCATGGGACAATGCAGCTGTACGGAGTATGTTAGGAATTGTACACCTTGTGAGGGTCATTCAGAAATAATAATTTGATAGTTATCATGTTGAAGCAACACATTTTTGTCTTCATATGATAATGCAACCAGTTTATGATGTAATGGAAACATGTTTTTATTAATGTGGAATAGACAGTTTGAAGTAACACATTTTTGTCTTCACATAGACAGTTTGAAGCAACACATTAAAGAGACATCTCTCCAGCTTAAAGAGACATCTCTATAGCTTAAAAAGACATCTTTCTAGATTAAAGAGACATCTCTCTAGTTTAAAGGGACATCTCTATAGCTTAAAGAGACATCTTTCTAGATTAAAGAGACATCTCTCTAGTTTAAAGAGACATCTCTCTAGCTTAAAGAGACATCTCTCTAGCTTAAAGAGACATCTCTCTAGCTTTAAGGGACATCTCTCTAGCTTAAAGGGACATCTCTCTAGCTTAAAGAGACATCTCTCTAGTTTAAAGAGACATCTCTCTAGCTTAAAAGGACATCTCTCTAGCTTAAAGAGACATCTCTCTAGCTTAACTGAACATCTCTCTAGCTTAAAGAGACATCTTTCTAGTTTACAGAGACATCTCTCTAGTTTAAAGAGACATCTCTATAGCTTAAAGAGATACCTCTCTAGCTTAAAGGGACATCTCTTAAGCTTAAAGAGACATCTTTCTAGATTAAAGAGACATCTCTAGTTTAAAGAAAAATCACTATAGTTTAAAGAGACATCTCTCTAGTTTAAAGAGTCATCTCTGTAATTTAAAGAGGCATCTTTCTAGCTTAAAGGGACATCTCTCTAGCTTAAAAGAGACATTTCTCTAGTTTAAAGAGAAATCACTCTTGTTTACAGAGACATCTCTCTAGCTTAAAGAGACATCTCTCTAGCTTGAAGGGACATCTCTTTAGCTTAAAGAGACATCTTTCTAGTTTAAAGGGTCATCTCTCTAGCTTAAAGAGACATCTTTCTAGTTTACAGAGACATCTATCTAGTTTAAAGAGACATCTCTATAGTTTAAAGAGATATCTCTCTAGCTTAAAGGGACATCTCTCTAGCTTAAAGAGACATCTTTCTGGATGAAAGAGATATCTCTAGTTTAAAGAGACATCTCTAGTTTAAAGAGAAATCACTATTGTTTAAAGAGACATCTCTCGAGTTTAAAGAGTCATCTCTCTAATTTAAAGAGGCATATGTCTAGCTTAAAGGGACATCTCTGTAGCTTAAAGAGACATCTCTCTAGTTTAAAGAGAAATCACTCTAGATTAAAGAGACATCTCTCTAGTTTAAATAGACATCTCTCTAGCTTTAAAGGACATCTCTCTAGCTTAAAGGGACATCTCTCTAGCTTAAAGAGACATCTCTCTAGTTTAAAGAGAAATCACTCTAGTTTAAAGAGACATCTCTCTAGTTTAAAGAGACATCTCTCTAGTTTAAAGAGACATCATTTTAGCTAAAAGGGACATCTGTAGCTTAAAGAGACATCTTTCTAGTTTACAGAGACACCTCTCTATCTCTCTAGCTTGAAGGGACATCTCTCTAGCTTAAAGAGACGTCTTTCTAGTTCAAAGAGACATCTCCCTAGTTGAAAGAGACATCTCAGCCATCTCTCTAGTTTAAAGAGGCATCTTTCTAGATTAAAGGGACATCTCTGTAGCTTAAAGAGACATCTCTCTAGTTTAAAGAGACATCTCTCTAGTTTAAAGAGACATCTTTCTAGCTTAAAGGTACATCTCTGTAGCTTTAAGAGACATCTTCTAGTTTACAGAGACATATCTCTAGCTTAAAGAGACATTTCTCTAACTTAAAGAGACATATCTCTAGAGTTTAAAGAGACATCTCTCTATCTTAAAGAGACATCTCTCTAGTTTAAAGAGACATCTCTCTATCTTAAAGAAACATCAACGTCCGTCCGTTAACTTTCGTTTAAATGACGTATTTGCATAAACCGCTTGGCTGATTTTAACCAAACTTCACATGGATGATCCTGAGGTCAATGCTGTCAAATTTATACGAATTAGGTCAATGCGACATCCAAGATGGCCGCCATTACCATATATGGTCAAAACAGCTTATTATCAAGAACCACGGAACATGTTTTGACAGTTTTTCTTCATTAATGATCGCCAAGACTATATAATGTGTACAAATGAAGTTCCCAGGGTCAACAAAACAGTTTTTTTGAACAACTGACCGGTAAAACAGTTTTTTTCTCTGAAACCACAAGGCACATAGCTCTCATATATTACATGTAGCATCAGCTTTTGATCTTCTATCAAGTTTGTTCAAATAGTGACCCTGGGGTCAAGACTGGCCCCGCCCCAGAGGTTACAATGTTTTGCATAGACATATAATCAACAGTTGCTCCCAACAAGGGTAGAGACAAGTAAATGTTGCATTTTGTTGACAAAACAATTTTATTTTACTGAAAATCATAAATTGGCTCAGTGGTGCCATTGGTAGACCAGAGCGGCAGGCCCTGTTCTAAAATAGTTTTGAAATATGGAATCTTATAGACAAACAAAACTCATTTTTTCTCTCAATACTATCAACATAACATAATATCATTTTTCCCTAAACAGTTATTTAATTAAAGATTCCATAGTTTTCGAAAGAAAACAATATATGCAAAATCACTCTGAAATAAAGTTTAAATGTACATGCTTAAGAATAATAAAGAACTCGGATTTAATAGTGGTTTGATGGATCCCTGGGCAATCATTCATTATTGTAACTTGTTTACAATTCTAGGGAGCTGACCCTGATCTGACCAGACAGAACCCATTAATGTCCCATCACCTTGAACTACATTTAGAGTTACAATGTGATTATAATTCGGCCAAATAGTTATATGGTAAAGCAATACGATAGCAACAGGACACGCTTTTAAATATTTAAATATTTTCAATGTTTAAGGCTCTTCAAGCAAATCACAGCTATCTAATATTGACCTTCGTTTTTAAGATCGACTAGTATTCTAACTTGCATATGCTGTTTAACATTTTTCACCAACACGTTGCATAAACCAACGGTTATTACCACTTTTCAACGTGTCTTGGTCATGTGAAAATCTATTTAAATAAGACACAAACGTCATTATATCCCACATTCAAGTTTCTATCTTTAAAGAATCTTATTTTTAAATATGGTTCGCATAAATTACTTTTATAACTAAACAATGAAGGTCAAACTAACCAAATTTTGTAAAATGAGTTGTGCACCTTGAAAATTGTCACCAAAGGACCATTTTCAAAGATTTTAGATATGGTAACCTTGAAATTCAGTTTTTAATGTCAGAATATAAAAATGCCCATTGTTGAGGTAAAAGGACAGCTATGCTAAAGTTTGACCTGATAGCTCTTATAGTTTTCGCGTAATCAATGTGGTTCGGGAAAACAAATTCAAAGCGAAAAAAAAAAAAACTTAATCAACCAACATCTGTTGATATCAGTTGCTATCATAATTATAAAGCACATTTGAATGTGAACACTGCCTCTACTAAAATACCACATGCTCTTAGACTATACACCAGTTGAGTTCCCAAGTGTATTGTGTGTGTTTTTATTGAAAATTCACCTGTATTTGTTTGTCCCATTAGTGGTCTCTTAATAAATATTTGACTAAAGTTCATTTTATCTGCCCATCTATATGCATCAATCATTATATCCATGATATAATCCCATTATATATACAATAAAAAGTATGTATTACCAACCTCTTAGGTAATATATGCAATCAAATACTATATAGAGTATATTACACTACACATCCTACCATCCAGCAACCCATCCACCCTACCAAAATGGAACCACTCACCCTTTCAACCATCCATCCACCTATCCATTTGCCCACTACCTATTCAATTTTATTAGCTCGACTATTCGAAGAATAAGAGAGCTTATGTAATCACCCCGGCGTTGGCGTCGGCGTCGGCGTCCCACATCAAGGTTTGCGTGTAAGCTGTGTTTACAAGTCTATATCTCTTACATTTCTTATCCTACCACAACCAAATTTGTTCATGGGCTTCCTTGTAGCATTATCTTTAGGGCTGCTTAAGCAATTTTGGTTCCTGTGTGGTAGAGTGTGTTTTTACTGTTTTAATATGTATCGGCATTACGGAACTAATAATTGCATGTGTTGAATTTATGCTAACCTTAACATTATTAGGCTAACACCCTTTAATAGTACTGGTCATAGCTGAATAGGTTTTAGAGGGAAAGTAGATTGTCACCTGACATCCAGGTGAAATCTGATTGGTCAATAGGTAGTTTTAAATTAGTCTTGCAAAGAAAGTTGAAGTGTCAAGAAGTCTCTTGAAAATATAGTTTGCATCCATCTTGGATCACTTATTTTAACCATTTTAATGTACTTGCAATATTTGCAGTGTCTATATTTATATTCTTAGAGTTTCCTAAGAATATAGGACAGCTATGTTTTAATATATAATGGTAAAATTATGTACCATGATTTGGAAGTGTTTGGAAATGGATGTAGGATTTGGAAGATATATGTAGAGCTGGTGGCGAGCTGGTAAATAGAATGGCAGGAGAGATGGATGTGATGGATATAGTCTTTGTACCATATACATAGATGTTTATTATTCATACCATCAATAAATGATGTTTACGGAAGCTGGCGTTTGTTTAAATGACAACCCCTTGTTATGGCGTGTGGCAACAATAGAGCTAGCCGGGTCACGCTATAACAAATGGCGCCCAACAACGAGTAGGATCCCAACAACGAGTAGGAACCCAATACCGAGTAGGAACCTAATATCGAGTAGGAACCCAACGAGTAGGAACCCGACCCAACAACAACGACAATGTACCAATTTGTGACATGGCCTCAAGCCAGTGAAGTATTTTATAGTTTTTTAAGTGTTATGTGTTGCTAGCATACTATATACACTTTTGATAAGTGCGCACCGCGTTCGTAGTGTTCCAGAGACGTTTACAGTATTTCAGCAGGAAATCGACGCTCAGGATATGTTTTTTTTTTTTTCAATGTGTGAAATATTTATTTTAAACAATTTAAAGTGCACATTAGGACAAGTCCCTTTAATAACTTATTGTAGCCAAGGTCATATTCATTGAGGTGTTAATTTGACAGGTATTACATAAATGGTCAGCTGTGAGTGAATCCAATATTCTATTGTATACTATAGATTTACAGGTGTAAATCAGGTGTGATTTGATCATTTGGTAATATACATTTGTAGTAAAATAGATATTTATTTGATGTTAAATATTTTGAATGAATTTACATTTTGTAAAATCATTGATATAATTCTGTGTTTGTGTCAGACGAGCTGAGCATGCATAGAATTTATATTATATAGTCCATATAGTGAGTAAGTTTGACTTTTAAGTTAAATTCATTTTTCAGTGTTAGTGAGTACATCAGACAGTCTGAGTATTCATGTACTCTGAGTATTAGCATGGCAATTGTAAAGTGAAGGGGAATTAATTTAAAAAATCCGGGTGGGATTAGATAATTATCTTTCCTGATTGATATTTTTGGGAGGGATTTGTCAATTATCTGTCCGGAGATTGGTTTAATTGGATATCAGATAGGTTATTGTGCATTGGATAGTCAGTATTGGTTTATTGGCGTTAGTATTGATTGGTCAGTGAGTCAGTTGAGTTTAAGGTTTTGTTTCAAAGACATAAAAGTTCTTTAGAAACGGTTGTTTATATTGAGTTTATTGATTTTGAGTTCAGAGATTCAGGTTGACCAGTATATTTGCATGTAGCTAACACTGTTGTATACTAATCAGGATTAACTTGAATAATAGATAGCATTTTATTTCAGGGTATTTCTTTTCAGGAAGAGCATCTGTATCCTTTATGAAAATGTGTATTAGATATAATATGTGTTACTAACATTAATATTGAGTAACCTCCCTTTTATCATTCAGTTGTGTTTGATAGTGTCTTGAGATTGAATTAGTTCGGAATTAAATTATTGGAATTAATTACCTCCCTTTATAGGAATTTAATTTTTTGAAATAGTTAAACTTTTGATTTTAAATTTAATTTCAAATAACATACAAGGTATTATTTATAAACTATTAATCTGTACTTAGATATAGTTTGGTAAAGTAAATTGTTGAATTTGTAAAAATTGAAATAAGGTTGAATAGTTTACTTTCAGCATTTCGACATTTGTGTTTGAATTACGTGATAGGTTTAAGTGATATGTAGGTTCAACACTACTACATTACGATGTGGGATGAAAAGTTGAATAGAGTTTTGAATAAGATAGATGAGATGCAGAGACGACAAGTTGAGAGTGAGGAGTATGAGGGTGATGTTGATTGGTGTGAGGAAGAGCAAGTGATTTGTTACAGGTGTGGACAGGCTGGACATATCAAGATTGGATGTAGGGTCATCTTGGATCATAGTCGGAGACAGGCACATGTAGCTAAGGTTGCCGATTCCTATAGGCATACACCACAGATGGATGCATTTAGACCTTATGGCCGCAACGACTATACCGGTTACACCAGGAAGGCCAACTTATACAGTCAAGGCATACCAGATGGGCTTATAGGAACGAGCAATGAGGTTGGCATGAGAGTGAATGGAGTTGACACGGTTGGATTCTTGGATACTGGAGCAGCTCTTTCCACTGTATCGGAATCGTTCTACAGAAGCCACTTGGATGATGTAGATATACAATCCATGGACAATGTATTAGAAGTTGTGTGTGCCAATGGGAACAACCTGCCATACTTGGGGTACATCAGAGCCAACATTGCTGTAGATGGATTACCCATGGGTCAGCCGAAAGAATGTTTGCTTCTTGTTGTTCCGGAGACTGCTGCCAATAGAAGAATACCACTGCTACTTGGTACCAACGTTCTGCAAGCATTTATGGTGGACACCAAGAACAGATATGGAAACAAGTTCCTGCAGAAGGCTGATTTACATGTACCATGGTACTTGGCTTTCAACTGTTTGACTCTAAGAGAGAAACAACTTAGGCGGAATAAGAACTCCATTGCCATAGTGAAGAGTGCAGAAAGCAGACCTGTCACCATAGAGCCGAATTCAACGATAGTTGTGCCTGGTTACTTGGATAAGGAGATACCTTACCATCAGACATCGGCGATGCTTCATCCATCCAAGCTATCGAACATACCGGATGACATTGATGTTGCACCGACACTGGTCGCATACAAGTACAGGGACACAGGGTTGGTGGATGTACATATTTCCAACATAACGACGAGGACAGTACGGATCCAGCCACATGAGATCATGTGTGAAATTCAGCCTGTGACTGTAACCGACCAACCCGATACTATGGAAGCCAAGAAGGACAACCAGGACCCGCCTCTGTTGGATGTTGTTAACATCAACACAGAAAACATCACACCACAGCAACGCAAGACGTTAGAAGACCTAATTTTAAATTACTATGACGTATTTTCGCGTAGCGACACAGACATAGGACACGTTTCAAGAGTGAAACACAGGATTGGCTTGAATGATGAGATTCCCTTCAAACAACGACCTCGCCGTATACCGCCTGGCATGTTTGAAGAAGTGAGGAACCATCTTCAACAACTTTTAGATGCTGGAATAATTAGAAGATCGCATTCTCCATGGGCATCTAACATCGTCCTCGTAAAGAAGAAAGATGGACAGATTCGGATGTGTGTAGACTACCGTCAACTCAACATGCGCACCATCAAGGATTCGTATGCATTGCCCAGAGTAGAAGAGATACTGGACGCTCTATCAAAAGCAAAATACTTTACAGTATTGGACATGAAGAGTGGCTACCATCAAGTTGAAGTTTTGGAGTCTCACAAGGAACGGACTGCTTTCACAGTAGGACCCTTGGGGTTCTTTGAGTTTCAGCGGTTACCGTTTGGTCTCTGTAACTCGCCTGCTACATACCAAAGGCTAATGGAGGATTGTTTAGGAGATCTACATCTTACTATATGCTTTATTTTTCTAGACGATCTTATCATCTACTCTAAGACGTTCGAGGAGCATATAGAAAGACTAGCCAAGGTACTGGACAAGCTGCGAGAGAACAACCTCAAGTTGTCATCAAAGAAATGTTTCTTCTGTCAAGAGAAAGTGTGCTACGTTGGCCACATAGTGTCAGAGAAGGGAATAGAGCCAGATCCCAAGAAGATAGAGAAGGTTCTGAATTGGCCACAACCACAGACACCAGAAGAAGTCAGAAGTTTCGTCGGCTTTGCTGGGTATTACAGGAAGTTTGTACAGAACTTTTCCAAGATTGCCAAGCCTTTGACGGATCTGATGCCAACTACAGCAAAGAAGAAGACGAAAGCACAGAAGAAAGTGTCAACAACACCAGAGAGAAAGAAATGGAGTTGGGGATCAGCGGAAGATCAAGCATTTACCACCTTGAAGGACAAGCTTGTATCGTACCCTATCCTTGGATTTGCTGACTACAGTTTGCCATTTGAGTTGCACACTGATGCATCTGGCCAAGGATTGGGAGCAGTTCTGTATCAAGAACAAGACGGACAGAAGAGAGTGATAGCCTATGCTAGCAGAGGACTTAGCAACAGCGAAAGAAACTATCCGAGTCACAAGTTAGAGTTTCTGGCACTGAAATGGGCTATGACGGAGAAGTTTCAGGACTACTTGTATTCGCATAAATGTACAGTGTTGACAGATAACAATCCACTGACATACATCCTGACTTCAGCCAAATTAGATGCAACGGGACATAGATGGCTTGCAGCACTGTCTACTTTCGATTTCACCATCAAGTACCGACCCGGAGTAAAGAATGCAGATGCTGATGCCATGAGTAGACTCCCAGAAAAGTTACCAAGACAGGACATCGATAGAGAGTCAGTTCAAGCTGTATGTAGTGGCATATCTGTGCCACCATACATATTGAATTTGGCGCTATCCGCAGATGTTATCGATGACGACATCGAAGATGATGAAGGGATTGTCGGATTCTCAGACAGAGATTGGAGAAGAATTCAAGACAGGGATCCCACAATAAGAAGATGGATATGTGCAGTCAGGGAAAGAAGGAAGCCATCACGAAGGGAAATGACGTTTCACCCTGATAACGCTGCATATTCCAAGATTTTTGACCATCTTGTGTTAGTGAGAGGAGTGTTGTACCGAGAGGTTGAAATGCACGGAGAGAAGCGGAAACAACTAGTGATTCCACAGTCGTTTGTGCGAAAAGTGTTGATCAGTCTCCACAACGATGTTGGACATCCTGGAAGGGACAGAACTATCTCCCTTATCAGAGACAGAATGTACTGGCCAGGTGTTACCAAGGATGTGGAGGACTGGGTGAACAGATGTGGACGATGCATTAGGAGGAAGAGAGAACAGCACAGAGCACCACTGGTTAACATCCAGACTATGCAGCCTCTGGAACTAGTTGCCATGGACTACCTATCGTTGGAACGATCCATCGGGGGATTCCAGAATATCCTAGTGATAACAGACCACTTCACAAGATATGCCATGGCCATTCCAACAAAGAACCAGACTGCAAAGACAACAGCAGAAGCCTTCTTTAACAACTTCGTAGTGAACTTCGGTCTACCAAAGCGAATCCATTCGGATCAAGGAGCAAACTTCGAAGGAAATCTTATCAAAGAGCTCTGTAACATCACTGGAATGACCAAGTCTCGAACGACGCCGTACCATCCTATGGGCAATGGAATGACGGAGAAATTCAACCGAACTTTGTTGGATATGCTGGGGACGATAGATCCAGACAGAAAGAAGGACTGGAAGAGCCATGTAGGACCTATTGTGCATGCCTACAACTGCACCAGACATACATCTACAGGCTGCTCACCATTCTTTCTGATGTTTGGAAGAGAGCCAAGACTTCCCCTGGATTTAGCGTTTGGATTAGACGTCAACCAGAACAGGCAGCCACAGTCCAAATACATAAAGGAGCTACGAGACAAGTTGAAGCAGTCGTACCATCTTGCTTCAGAAGCTGCAAAGAAGTCGAGAGATGATCAAAAGAAGAATTACGACATGAGGGCAAGAGGATCGGTGATACATCCTGGAGACAGAGTGCTTGTGAAGATAGTGGCGTTTGATGGAAAACACAAGTTAGCCAACCGATGGGAGGAAGAAGTATACGTGGTACTGGATCAGCGTAACACTGATATACCAGTATACGTAGTACAACAGGAGAATGGGGAAGGCAGAACGAAAACCCTGCATAGGAATTTGCTACTTCCTATAGGATCGATAGAGGATGGCGAAGAACATCTCGGTCAAGAGATACAGAGGCTGCATCGGAAGGCACAAGATCAACATCCGATCGCAGCGAAGAGACAGGGTAAAAGAGAAGTGACAATACCAGATTCTACTGAGGAAGAGGATGAAGACTCAGAAGAAGAATCTGTGTATATTGTGAAATCAGCAGGCAGAACAACAGAGGCTGACATTGAACACAATGTCGTTCAGGACGTGGAAGATGAAAACAACGATGAACCTGTTGTCAACGAAGATAACGTTTCGCATCACGAGGATGACGGTTCGACTGGTGACGAAACGGGAGATGTGTCAACCGCAGCTGATGAGGACGCTCACACCTCTAATGGAGCAGGTGAAGCTGACGGTGTAACATCTGAGGAAGCTGAGGATACAGCTACTGCTGATGATGAAGACGATGGCCAGAATAACACTCTAGCTAGAGATGGTGACGGTGAACCAGAAAAGGTGACCGTACCTGAAAAACCAGCAACGCCAAAACCAGTGCCAAGACAACCAAGAGAAAGGAAAAGACCAGGTTGGATGACTTCTGGTGAATTTGTCATGTCTGCCACAGCTACAGCAGCTAGTGAGCAACCCGACTGGATCCAGAGAGTTAACTTCCTGCGCTCTTTGGCGAGCACCATGCCTCCTTCTCTGCAACAATATATCATCAAGACCATTCTGGAAATTGTTGCACAGAAGTGAATGTCGTGGAAGACATTATTATAAAGGAGGGGAGTATGTGGTAGAGTGTGTTTTTACTGTTTTAATATGTATCGGCATTACGGAACTAATAATTGCATGTGTTGAATTTATGCTAACCTTAACATTATTAGGCTAACACCCTTTAATAGTACTGGTCATAGCTGAATAGGTTTTAGAGGGAAAGTAGATTGTCACCTGACATCCAGGTGAAATCTGATTGGTCAATAGGTAGTTTTAAATTAGTCTTGCAAAGAAAGTTGAAGTGTCAAGAAGTCTCTTGAAAATATAGTTTGCATCCATCTTGGATCACTTATTTTAACCAGTTTAATGTACTTGCAATATTTGCAGTGTCTATATTTATATTCTTAGAGTTTCCTAAGAATATAGGACAGCTATGTTTTAATATATAATGGTAAAATTATGTACCATGATTTGGAAGTGTTTGGAAATGGATGTAGGATTTGGAAGATATATGTAGAGCTGGTGGCGAGCTGGTAAATAGAATGGCAGGAGAGATGGATGTGATGGATATAGTCTTTGTACCATATACATAGATGTTTATTATTCATACCATCAATAAATGATGTTTACGGAAGCTGGCGTTTGTTTAAATGACAACCCCTTGTTATGGCGTGTGGCAACACTAGAGCTAGCCGGGTCACGCTATAACACTGTAATCCATGGGCTCCCATGAAACGCAAATTATGATAGCCCATAAAATGTGTCCCATTTTACATCAAATTTTGCGTGTAAGCTGTGTTTACAAGTCTATATCTCTTGCAATTCTTACCCTAGCACAACCAAATTTGGCCATTAGCTTCCTTATAGCATTATCGTAAGGGCTGCTTAAGTAATTTTGGTTCCTGTAACCCCTGGGCTCCCATGGAACCCAAATTCTGATAGCCCTTAAAATATGTCTGTTTCACATCAAATTTTGTGTGTAAGCTGTGTTTAAAGGTCTATATCTCTTACATTTTTTGTCCTAGTTGAACTAAATTTTGGAATTGGTTTCCTTATAGTATGTTGTAAAGGGTTGGATAAGTAATTTTGTCTTCTGCAAATTCTGGGCTCCCATGGAACCCAAATTGTGATGGCCCATAAAATGTGCAATAAATGCAGATCTAGGTTTGCATATAAGCATGTATATATCTATAATTTTGGTTTGGGATTTGTTATAGCATTATGCATCTTATTACTTCACCCATATTGGGTCATGGGCTCCCTCCTCCCCCCTCCCCCCACCCTCTACCCCCGCCCCCACTCCTCTCCACACCTTTTTTTATTTATTTTTTTAATTTTTTTTTTACATATTTCTGTGTTGTTTTAGTCAATTCTTACAAATATATGTTGCAACCCTCCCCACCCCCCAACGCCTCTCACCCCATCACCTCCCCCCCCCAACCCAACCCGCCCCAGACTTGAAACTTTTTTTTTTTTACATATTTCTGTGAGCTTTTGTCAATTCTTACACAACTATGTTGCAACCCTCCCCGTCAACCCCCGCCCCCCGCCTCTCACCCCACCCACCACGCCCCAAACTTTTTTTATTTTTAAAAATTTCGGTGTTGTTTTAGTCATCTTACACATATATGTTGCAACCCTCCCTGCCCCCACCACACAACCCCCCCCACCCCCCTGCCCCCCACCTGCACCAGACTTGAATTTTTTTTTTTACATATTTCTGTGTTGCTATATGTTGCAACCCTTCCCCTCCCCCCCCCCCACCCCCCCCCCCCCCCGCCTCATACCCCATCACGCCACCCACCACGCCCTACACTGGATTTTTTTTTACATATTTCTTTGTTGTTTTAGTCAATTCTTACACACATATGTTGCCCCCCCCCCCTCCCCAAACCCCCAACGCACTCCAGCCTCTCACCCCATCACCCCAACCCCCTACCGCACCCCGCCCCAGACTTGATTTTTTTATATTTTTTTTTACATATTTCTTTGTTGTTTTAGTCGTTTTTACACATATATGTTGCCCCATCCACAAACACTCCCCACCCCGCACCCCCCAACCAATCCCCACTTGAAAATCCATTTTTTTTTTTTTTTTTTACATATTTCTGTGTTGTTTTAGTCATATATGTTGCAAACTTCTCATCCCCCAACCCCAACCCCGCCTCTCCCCCCCTCCCCCCCCCCCAGCCACTTGAAACTTTTTTTTTTTTAAATATTTTTGGTTGTTGTTTTAGTCAATTCTTACACATATATTTTGCCCCCTCCCCCCACCCACTCCCGCCTCTCCCCCCGCTCTCCCCCACACCCCACCCCCACTTGAAACTTTTTTGATTTACATATTTCTGTGTTGCTTTTGTCAATTCTTACACATATATGTTGCCCCCTCATTGACCCTCCACCCCACCTCCACCCGCCTCCCCCCTCCCCCCGCTCCCACCACCCCACCCCAACTTGATTTTTTTTTTTTTTTACATATTTCTGTGTTGCTATTTTCAATTCTTACACATATATGTTGCCCCTCCCCCACACCACCACCCCCACCTTTCACCCCGCCCCACTTGATTTTTTTTTTTTTTTTTTTACATATTTCTTTGTTGTTTTAGTCAATTCTTACACATGTTGCCCTCCCCACCCCACGCCTCTACCCCATCCCCACTCAAACTCGATTTTTAAAAAAAAATTCTTCATATTTTTGTGTTGTTTTGGTGAATTATTACATAGCTTCTTACACATATATGTTGCCCTCACCACCCCCACTCCCCCTACCATCCACCCCCGCCTCTCTCCCACCCTCACCCCGCACCCACCCCACTCAAAACTCGCTTTTTTTTTTCTTTTTTTTTTACATATTTCTGTGTAGTTTTAGTCAATTCTAACACATAGTTATGCTGTGCTCCCAACCCCACCCCACATTGTTGTAGCCTTGTTTTCTGATGGTATATACTCGCTATAAATTTATTATTCTCCGAAAAATCGAATAGTCGAGCTGCGCTGTTCTCCAACAGCTCTTGTTTACCATACATCTACCATCTCACCTTTCCAAAAATATTGTACCAACATATCCTTAACTTATTTATTGAATCATTATCATTGCATTAATATATTGTTGTATATCCTGCCATTCATTTATAAACCACTCAATCGTATTATCAATTTCAAACATTAATTTATTTTATTATTCATATCATCCTTATACATTACTGTATTCCCATTTGCACAAGTTTATGTTTCTTCCTTCTACACGTTAAGCATTGACATATCATAACCAATGCTAATTCAATGCAATCAAATATAGTTATCTGAAGTTTAGACCTTTGTGAATGCCCCTCATTGTGAAGTTGGTCAATCGACCTGACTAAGGACAATGACCTGGAACAATAACAATTAAGGTAAACAAGTTTTAGGCCAGGCCAGGCCAGGCCAATGAGGCCAGGCTAGTTAGGCCAAGCCATGTTTCAGTGTATGCCGCGCAGTAGACACTCTCGACCGATAAACAACCAAAGAGACGGGCCTCCAGAAGCCACAGGCTTACCATTGGCCTCGGAACAGTAAGTAAGTAAGTTACAGTAAGTAAGTAAGTAAGTTGTATTTATTGGTTAATGAACATGCATGTAAATTACAAATAAGAAATGAAACAGTCTTGCATAACATGAAATGTTGCTAAAACATGGATTATGGGCCTGAAAAAAATATCATTTTTAAAAGATTCCTATCGAGATATTAATGCCAATTTCTTTAAAAGCTGTACAATTTGCGAGTTTTGCAATTACTTCTGAATTTAGTGAAACCAAAGTGACATATTTGTTCGCAAAACGGCATAATATATGCCTTTTTAAAAAATCTGTTGAGACATTAATGAAAGTTATGCAAAAAAAGTATTGAGGTATACAAAAATATACATATCACAAAAACTAACAGACGAGTCTAACGATGCACATGTGATAACTTTGCTGAAGTATAGTAATAAAAAGTAAAGAACTGTAACATATCAAGGTAGATCGAGTCAGGTATGTATTGAAAAGATAGTAGTACAAAATGAAACATTGGTGCGCTGTATTTTATAGTTAGAAAATAAAACGTAGAGCTTTTCTAGATAGATTGTTATTTTTGGGAGTGGGAGGATGCTTTAAAGGGGGTACATCAGGATTTTTCTAGAAATATCTTAAATTATAAAAATGTTCCAATTCATGATAAAACACTTATATCCCTCGAAATATGATGTTCGAACCATATTGCTAAGGTTTAAACTTTGAATACACCATATAGCTAGGACGGAATCGGGCATAAAATGCTGAAATTAACCCTGGAGCGTCACCTAGGATAGCACGTATTACTGTACAGAATGAATTTCCTTGTAACTAAGGGGTCATTTTTAGCATCATTCCTTATGTTTAGGCGCTTTAAAATAGAAAATATCATTATTTGTCAATTTTAAGTCGGACCCCTAGACCCCTTTGAAAAGCCTGATGTACTCCCTTTAATGATGAAAACCTAGTTTCTATTTTCAGCGCATGATGTTTGGTACATTTCAGCAACTTACTGAGTCGGTCAAGTTTTATAATAATTGCACATGGCAATGTCGAGATATAAAAATAATAATGTGATGCCTGTATAACAAAGTTAAAAGGTTAACATAACATATATTTTAGAGAAAGTAGGTCATAGAGACCTAGTTTTCAGGGTATGGTCAAGCTTGATGAGAGGAAGGTGCTGTTAAAATGTGATGAAGATCGGACATGGTAATGCTGAGATATAACAAGAACCCCCCCCCCCCCCCCCCCCCCCCCCCACACACACACACACACCACGACCCTCCCTCCGGCCAAACATAAACAAAAAGGTTAACATAACACATATTTTGGAGAAAGTAGTCATAGTGACCTAGTTGTCAGGGTATGGTCATTGCTTGATGAGAGGAAGGTGCTGTTAAAGTTTGATGAAGATCAGACATGGTAATGCTGAGCTATATAGAAAACACAAATGCAGACGAACGTACACACGGATGGAGAATGATTCAGATTACAGGTCTTTTTCCGGGTATTTTGGGGGGAAAATGACCCTTGTAAATTTGGGAAAGTTCTGTCGTCAAAGTGACAAAAAAGTTCATCGATAAAATGTCAAAATGAGAATTGTTTACATCACGTTTTGTAAGTTAGGGGGAGGTAAAATCCTAAAAGGAATAATTAGGAACACTATTACATCACTAACATACCACTTATATTGATTAGTATGTAACATAAGGATGTATCAGTACAACATACATAAAAAAAACTATGTGTAAAAAACAATTAAAAAAATTGGGAATTTATAATTGGGCCCCGTGGGACACTTAGAAACGCCCTGGATTAATACCACATCTCCTTCCTACGAAAGATTACAAAAGAGTAAAACCAGGAATCAATTTAATCATCAATGTGATAAGAAATATTTTCACTTTCGTCCCAGAGCAGTGAATTCGAATTGTTTATAGGAGATATGTACAATAAATACTGCTACATAACTGATTAAACACGCGTGTTTAAATTGGATCACTTTCTACGTCCATGTTGCATACCATTTTGGAGTCCTAACGAATGATAAACACGTTTTTAGAAATCTAAACTTATCCTTCATGTGTGTCACTTTTCAAGTCTACTGCATATATTATACAGTGGTTTCTATACCTGTATTTAGGTGTCCAGCCTCTGAATCTGACGGAACAGTTGTACATTTTCCATCTGTGTCGTCGCCTTGTTGTAGTCTTGATTTTCAGCAGAAACGGTTTCTTCCGATGACGTTGGGCAATTTCCTTGAGTTCGAGCAAAGAGCTTCAATGCATTATCTACAAGCCTGTCCCTGTACTCTAAATTCTCATAGTTACACTTTTCAACACCTTGGAAACCAAACATGGCTCCATAGCAACAGGCGGCAATGATGCCAGTACTGTCGCTGTCACCGCCGTGAAACATTGCCCTACTGCAAAGTTCTCGCCAATCTCCACCTGAACTTAACAGCGCGTCGTAAGCTATCATTGGTGCGTCGTGACCACTAGATCCTCCCAAACAACGGAAAGCGCACGATTTGTAGAACACGTCGCGTTCTTCGATACCATATTCTTCAGGAAAAACGGGGTCTGAATCGCCATTGCTGATCTCTCTTTCTTCAAGATATGTAGTCCATTTTTGTGTGAAGTAACCCCATGCCTCAACATTTTTTTCTACATCCAAATTACTGTTTACCACATACGCCAACGCCTTGGGTAAAGTTCTCATGAGTCCGGCGCCCCATTGCCGTAATGATATGTTCTGTACTGCATACGATGTAAATAGAGCCGAAGCCAGGGATCCAAGGTAGCCGGTTGGGTGATTGTGAGTCATACGGCCGGCTTCAACACTTACTGCAATCAGGTCATCGAGTTCTTCTGGTTTGGGGTACCGAAGTCCTATACACATGGACCTCATTGCAGCCCCGCACCCACCTCCCAGACGGTTAAAAGGTATACGGTAACCTCCAGTTTCATAAGGTCTCAGACTGAAACAAGACCTCATTGTCGTAGGTCCAGGGGCTCTTCCACCCATGTCATTCAAGCAGCATTCTTTGTACTCATACGCCAGCTTATTGTACATACTTTCACGGTCTACATTTGCTGCTTCATTGACCAGGGCATCAGCAGTTGCTAAGTGCATCACAGTATCGTCGCTCACCATCCATTGTTCAGGATTCACTGTAATTCTGTCAACTCCACCGAGTTCACGAAGTTCATCATGTATATCCTCTCCATAATGACAGAATTCCCACTCCCCGTCTTTGTAGCCCAGTGCGTCACCAACACCACTCAACACCATCGCTGCCTCGTACCTTTCCTTTAAAGAAGCCATATAAACTCGCTTTGTGTTGTAGAATGTTCGTGTTTTACTTTCGGTTTTATATAAAATGTTTTACTTTCGGTTTTATATAAAATGTTCGTATTTTACTTTAGTTTTAATTATCACTTATTAAGTCAGATGTAACTCCATAAACACGACAACTCAGTCCAACAAAATTGTTCTAATAGACCAAGATTTAGATGTTTAAAATCATGTAGCATCTCAGGTATATATATTAAATATACATCCGTCTCACTCCTATCGATCGTGTGACTCAATCTCTACCCAGAGTTGTCGTTCTTTGCAAGCACATACAATCAATAATGCCTCTGGGAGAGATTGCGTGTGACTGTGCTCATTGTCTAAAAATAGAAAGTGTCGTAACTTGAAACATATTTCCCGTGAAATGTTATCCTGTTGACACATCTAATCCGACAGTGCGGCTATCGTGTGGTATGTGAATACTGCAATAACAAAACAAAAAAGGTTTGATGCAAAACATCAATTCGTCGGTAGTATTTAAAACCGGTCAAAAATACGTGGTTTCGCCACCTTGATATAAAATTTTCGGACAATGAATATAAATTTCGTCATAAATAGTGTTATAATTATTAAAGGGTTATTAAACTGCATAGGAGTAGTACATGGGACGGTTTTGCCCCATGACTGCGCATGCGCGGACTGATGTCGTAAGATGATGAAAGAGGTGTGAAATGTTTTTGGCGCCATCTATTTTTAGGATTTGACAAGAAACAGGCATGTTTCTGATTTAAACATATTTTATTGCCATATATGTACAAGTACAATGCAATCGGGTCGGGCCATAAGTGCTACCCACATTAGTTACGGCCCTTCCCTACAATGGAGTTTTAACAAATATAATGAATGGCAGTTGCTATTAACACGTATCAATAAACTGGATTAACTAACAACATGATATGTAATAGAACATGTTAAGGTAATAAGAAAATAGAAAAATAAAGGAAAAGTAAAAGTGGAAGAAAGAATAATGCAACACATGTGACATTGCTCGGGTTGATCAGACAGATATTTGTAATGGTAAACCTAAGTAAATCGATGACTATATGTTATAAAGTTTTAAACAGAATTAAAAATCAAACCATTTTCTTGTGTTGTAAGATCTAACCTTCCAGGCAATAATGTATTTGAGCTTATAGGATGAAACGAACGTGTTGACTGGAAGAGTTCGAGCCTCTCAACATTGAATTGCATACATTCAAAGAAGAAATTATTTGCATCTTCATTACCCTGACCGCAAATGCATTGAGGCGATTCGCGTAAATGATTTTGTAAAAGATCATTATTGAGATTACCACATGAATTTCTTATCCTAGCATGCATAACAGAAAAAAACGTACACCAGATAAGAAAAAAACTAGGAACATTTGAATTAGTAAACATTATTCGCATAAGCTGACCTTTGAATATGTTTAATGAGCCCGAATTTCTAATATCTAAAGGTACATAGCTGATGGAATAAATGTACTCATAAAAATAGAGGTTCTAACTGGTCTGCGAGAAATTTTCTGCGTTCCTGAGGGGATATGGAGTCTCTTCCGCCACGGTTCTTGGCAGTAGATTTGCCAGGTATTCAGGCACTGTTCCGTTTTTCATTTTATATACAACAGACTTACGCCGTTCTGATAACGTTATCCACCCTATTTCATTCATTAAATTAACTATAGATACCGAACGGGTAAGACAGGTCACAATACGCGCAGCTTCATATTGTATTTTTTCAAGTTTATTTTTTTTTTCATATTCGCTGAAGCCATCCCAAACAATAACAGCATATTCTAAGATTGGACAGACATACGATAAATAAATTTGATTTAATGCCTTACGACTTAGTGTAAATTTCAAAAACCTCATAGTTCCAATGATTTTGGAAGCCTAAAGAGAGATATTTTCGATAAGCATATGCCATTTGCCATAATGGCTCTCAAAGTAAGGCCTAAATGTTTATGGTGTTCAACAAACGACAACTGGGTGTTATCTAAAATAAGATTAGGCCGATGCTGTTCATTGTTTTTTGAAAAAAATAATGCTTCAGTTTTACTGGCGTTTAACTGAACTAACCATGTGTTTGACCAATTTGAAACAATGCTTAAATCATTACCCTCCATATCATCAATTCTTGAAGTGGATACTGAAAAAGAACTATCATCGCCAAACAAACGAGCTATTCTTAACATATTTTCGGATATATCATTAACATATATTAAAAGAAAAATGTGTCCGCGGTTATGTTTTTGATTTCACAATACTCGTTTCCGATAAATACGTGTTGCCTTCTATTATTAAGATAACTTTCAATCCTAGAAAGTAATTTACCATGAACTCCATTTTGCTTAAGTTTAAATAAAAGCGCTTTATGCCATACCCTATCAAAGTCTGCGAATACAATACACGTATATTGTTTGTCATAAGCTTGACAACTATTATGATATATATCGATAAGTTGATGAACTGTCGAATGACCTGTGAGAAAACCAGATTGATTTTTGAAAAAAAAGTTATTAATATGAAATGGTTATAAATAAACTTTCAAACGACCCGTTCAAAAACTTTCCCTACACAACTTAGCAGCGAGATCGGTATATAATTAAACGAAATATATGTAAGACCTCTTTTGAAAAGTGGCATAACGTTTGCAAATTTCCAAATGTCCGGAAAATAAGATTCATTCAACGATCTATTATATAAAATACAAAGAGGTTTGCAAATCGGTACAGGTGTTTATTTCAGTACTTTTTTTACTTATTCCATCGTTTCCTGTTGCTTTGTTAACGTCTAATATCTTTAGAATATCCATAATTTCTGATTCGGTAACAGAAATACTGTCTAAACAGGCATCTGTTTTTGAAACAAAAATTGGTAAAACTGCGTTCGTTTCATCATCACAAAACATCATTTAAACAGTTTGCTTTATCAACATTAGATACGGAATATATTATTTCTCCGTTCGATAATGTAGATTTTAATGGGGGTATAGTTTCAGAATGTTTATTTGACTTAATAAGGTGTTTTAGAATTTTCCAATATTGACGAGGATTGTTTGAGCTGGTTTCGATAAATGTACTTTCTATATTATTGAAAAAACGTTCTTTAGCATATTTTTTTAAATTATTAACTTTATTTCTGAGACGTTTAATTATTGCACGCAACTTCTAAATCATTATTATGAAGAACGGAATAATCAATATCTTCTAGGGGTCTGTTTAATTTGATAAAATCACCATTTTTATAATTCCAAACTTGTCTTGTGAATGATGACGTAATAACTTGATTAAATTAAAGCAAATGTATATACCGAAATGGTCAGTAACGTCACGTGGTGTTATAAAAATACCAAAGTCATGTGCTTTAACAGAATCAATTAAAGTTGAAGAATGACTCGGGTTGGTTCTGTAATTACGTTGGTGAGATTATTAATCAACATTATATCTCTCAGTTGGTGATTTTTCAAGTTTAACTGGTCCTCATTTACATCTCCAACTATAATTATCATTGCTCTTTCTAACGATTTGCTCAATACTTAAATTAAATCTGTTCCAGAAGTCTACATTACTATTTGGTTTAAGATACACGGTGCATATAAGTATGGTTTCGTTGCGATCTTTAATTTCAATCCATATAGATGCTGGTAAAATATGTTCGAGTTCATGTACTGTTGGATATTGTATTTGACGAAACATACAATAAGATACCTCCAGAATGAGCAGTGCTGTCTTTCCTATAAGTAGTAACAAAAGTTTCAATAAGTAAGAAATCGTCAGTTATTTCAGGTGTAAGATGTGTCTCGGTTAAACACAACATAGCAAAGTCAGTATAATTATCCTTAATACATTCAAGTTTATTTTGAATGCTTCTAATATTAAGATGAAATAAAGTTAAGCTAGTATCAGTTGACATTGACGGACCTGGATTTAGTTCTACATCTCCAGAAGTAATGATTAATGATAAAGCAACTGGTGCAAATTCTAAATTTAAAATACTTAATTCTAAATACTTCGTGATATTTTTTAAGATAATACGCAAACATTTAGCTAAACATGATAGTATATAAACAAAAACGTTTAACGGTGTCGTTATAAATGTCATTTTCCTGGGAATGCCACTACAGATACAATGAAAGAGGCCACCCTCCAACACGTTATAGTGTTACCCATTGGGCAATAAAGACACTCTCAACATGTAACACATGTATGTGGAGGGTGGCCAACCTGGTACAACCAAGATGCCTGAGTCAACAAACCGAGCAAGAAAATGTGCATCTACAAGGAAAGGGAAAAGAATAGAGCTAGAGAGTATCGTAAAAAACAAAACATGTAATACAAACAAGTTCATACTACTTATCGATCTCGAAACGAGCGAAGATCATACAGAAAATCAGATAACAACTTAAGTTAAGTTTCATTAGGTGCATTCACTAAATACTTGGTAATGTGACATTAAACTAATATAAAGACTGACTTGTCATTATCGTCATCAAAACATATAAACATAGTCATCATCCATCATTACATTACAAAACAATAAAAATCATCATAATCATTGATATTATCGTTAATACCACTATCATCACATCAATCCAATCATCACCACATTAACATCATTATCGTGTTCATCATCATAATCATCACTACATCAACACAATCATTTTCCCATCAAAATATTTCTCATCAAAATATTCTTCATTACATAATCATCATCACATAAACACAATTATCAGGCTGTCAACATGATTATCATCATAATCAACAACGTCATTTCGCTGACATCTATCAAATCATCAACATATTAATATCACTTTCACTTTAAATTTCGGAATATCACCGTTATCATCGGTTGCATCAACAATAATAATACTATTAATAATAATCATAATCATCACTATTATCATCATTGCATCAACATTACCACCATATTCATCACCGTTTATTTTAACCATATTTGAATCAACATAATCCTAATAATCATCAACATCATCATCACATTAACATAATCCTAATCATCCGCATCATCATAATCATCAATTCATCACCACCAACATAATCAAAATTATCACCATAGTTATCAATTTCGTAAACAAAATTATCATAATCATCATTGCAGTAAACTAATATCATTATAATCATCGCCATTGTCATCAACATAATCACCATTACATCAAACTAAACATCACTACATCATCATAATCATAATTACATTTCATCAACATAGCCACCATTACATCAACATAATCACTACTACATCAACGTGGCCACCATTACATCAACATAATTGCCATAACCATCATCGCAATAAACCACGATCAGCATCGTTATATCATTGTCATCACTATCACCATGGTATCAACAAAGCATTATACTCATCATCATACTCATCAATGTGTCTGTAAAATCATCATAATCATCACCATACACCTAAGGCTTGCATCTTCATCATTTAAATTGTTATAAACGTTATTAAATATTACTAATAAGTCCATTAATTTTATATACTATTATTATCGTAAAAAAAAGAAAAGAAATATCAATATATATCAATATACAGTTAATTTGAACAACAACAACAACAAAAGAACTGTCAAAACTGATCAAGCAAGTTTAGCTATATATATATAAAGCGTGCCGATTTTAAAATAGACTTAGCAGTGACAGTATTGATCTAAAAACAGCATATGGATTTTCCAAGTTCAAGTTCAAGTTTTTATTTATTCAAGGCTCATTAAGAGCATCTGATTTAACAAATTTACATTGTGCAGAAAACAGAACAATAACAAAATTATTTACATAACAGAACTATTTACATAACAATACACATAATCACATAACCATCACACAACCAACCATCAATCTGTACATGAATGAAATGACTAGAATGAATAATGAGCGAATCCTAATTTACATGTTTAGTAATGTATTTTTGCTATCTAGTTTTTTTTGGTTTTTTTTATAACTATAAGCATAGCCTATGGAGAATGAGTGTAAACAATTATATAACATAAACTATATATATGTGCAATGTGAATATCTATATGTTTTGAGATGAAAGAAACATTTTTTTCTATCAGTCTTTGAGCAAAACTATATCCAGTTATTTACAAGCTTTAAGAATGAGTTCACAAAATCTGGCTAATTTTAATAATGTATTCTTATCTTTACTAATAGTTCATATTTAACAGAATTTGGATTGTTATAAAAATATTGACTAATACATTTTTTCCTGTCACTTGCAAAGTGTTTACAAATAAATAAATAGTGAAATTCATCACCCAACAAATGAGCATTACAAAGTGTACATGTGCGTAGATTTCTTTCTATGTTTAAATGTCTTCCCTTTTCTATAGGAATTTTATGATTCATGCAACGGAATTTACATAAAGTATTAGACAAACCAAATGGCAAAATATTAAAATACTGCTCAAAAACAAACTCTTTCTTACATATTCTATAGTTTAAACATTTACTTAGACTTTGTATATCACTATTCCAAGATTGAATAAACTGATCTCGTATGCGACTCTCAACTAATTTTCTAAAATAATCTGGGCTATAAACTTTCTGATCTAACCAGTAATTAGACAGCCCAAGTTCGTTGAGTGACTTTTCAACAAATTGTATCCATGGAAATTTAATTATGTTGTTTTTATGAAGACAAAATGCCATTCTATATAGCACATTGCGAATTTAACTTTTGGAAAATTGACATCAGATAACATAGATAATCCAGCACACTACCATTACCACTAATACATGTTTTACCACCTAAATATGCATCATTGCCACAACGACCATTAGCAATATGCAAGTTAGTAAATTTACATAAATCAACCAACCTATATCCATAGTTATTGACATTATGACTATCATCAGAGTGCCTGTAAATAGGAAACCCAAGATCAATAAGGTTGTTAACATTCAAATTATGCTCTGTAACATGATCACAGTTTTCATCTGCTATATACCTATCCATGACTGTAAAATCAAGAAGAATGGCTGTTCTAGCGTTAAAATCATCCAAAATATAAAATGTACTATCTATAAATTTCACATTTAAATCAACAATACATCTTTCAATATTATTAAAAATATCAATTGAACCATAAGGAGAACCCTCTGGCGGTATGTAAATTACACCAAAAATGACATTATTATCTTTGAATTTAAACCAAAGACTATTTTCAGTACAGTTATCAGGTAGTATAAAACTTTTATGAAGCGTATTTTTAATAAAAACTCCTACCCCACCATATCTATTCTTAAATTTCTCCCTGTTAACACCATTAAACGAAAAACCAGGCACAGAAATATTATCAAATGTGTCCAACTTTGTCTCAGCTAAACAAATAATGTCATAATTTTCAAGAAATGTTATAAATTCGATTTCTTAATTTGGTGACAAGACCACACACATTAATAAAACAAATATGTAACAACTGTGAATGATTTGAACAACACATATATATATGATCATGGACAACATGATTTAAGTTTAAAAGTTTGTGATCGGATGAAACATGACTGGAATGACTAGAATCATGACGGGAATGACTAGAATCAGACTCATCCCCCGTGTCTCCCTATAACAAGTTTGCAAGACCCAGCTTCTCCAGATCAACGTCAATGTTAATTTTGAACAAATCGTCTGGCGATGATATAACCTGATGAGCTCCTCTCGCAATGTTGTAAAATGGCAAGGCACTTAATCACGTGACGGACGAAGAATAAAAAAACAGGGTGAAGTTCGTTGGAACTGATATCACAGTCTATTTAGTCGGACTCAACAAAGAAACTGATTTGATCCTGTGTGAGAAGACGTACTGGTTTACCTGTCTCGGCCTTCTGCGCGAAAATATTTCCGTCTCTTGTCCAGAAAGCATGAATTTCCTTTCTTGTCTTAGCATTTATCAAATGTCTGACAAGTTCATGATTAAATGGCATCAGATTCTCTGTGATGTAGACTGTTTGGATAGTTTTTGAGATTTTTTCTCGACATGAAAAAGGCGTTTTTGACACGGTATCTAGAAAATTTTACAATTACATGTAATTGTTTTTTGGCTCTGCCAACAGGATGGCAACGTTCGACATCGTCGGTCGTGATTGAACTGTCCTTCAATATTGATTTGTTAATGTAATCAACGACGTAGGTGGTAAGATGAGCTTCAGTTTGACCGGTTGGTACAGCGAGGTTGTTGAATCGAATAGAATTCCTGCGACCATATTGCTGGAGATCATTCAGTTCAAGTTGTAAGTCGTAATGTTTATTGCGCAATGAACATAACTGGTGTTCACATTCATTGATGGCTTTGGACTTCTCCTCAATGACGACATTTTGCTGCTTTAATTTTTCATCCTGAGCATTGATGGTTTCAATCAATTTATTGTACCTTTCCACAAGCGGCTTTACGACGTAATAGTTCTATCTACATCTACATCTATAGTATACGTTGATCTGTCAAAATATGACAATCATTCAACGGAAAAACGACTTTGCATCTTGGCTATTTATAATGTGAGCACACGATAAAATAAGAGTTAAGAGAAGCAAGTACAGGATGAACTAGAATAAATAATAAAGACAATAATAGACGTAAATATTGCTATAAGGTTAATAAATACAAGAATAAATCGGTATAGGTAATAAAGAAAGAGGTACAGGAAAGATGCCCAAACCTATATAGAATCATCTGATATGAACCAATCCAGCTTCCCAGGCGGTACCAGGGACAAGTGTGTCCCCGCTAACACAGCTTCACATCATCTCTTGACTCATAGTAGGTTTAGTTGAGATTCTGGTTTAAGGGCTGAAAGCGGAAAGCTCCCTCTTGAAGTGTACCAAGGAGGGGGACTCAGCTGCAGCAGCTGGGAGTGTGTTCCAGGCAGGGATAGTTCTCGGGAAGAAACTAAACTTGAATGTGTCCGTCTTTGCAGAAAAGTGTTGGAATTTCTTGGAATGTAGTGCTCTTGTACGTGTTGTAGACGGAGTGAGGTACTCTGAGCAGCGGATGTCTATTAAGTCGTTCACCACCTTGTAGAGGAGTGTTAGTTGGATCTTGGAACGTCTGTCTTCAAGTGTCTGCCACTGCAGGTGATCCAACATGGAAGTTACACTACTGGTATTTCTGTAGCGGTTGGTAACGTACCTCGCCGCTCGTCTTTGTACCATTTCTAGTTTATGGATCTGGTCTGAATGGTGTGGGTTCCAAACTGTCGCACAGTACTCCACATGTGGTCTCACCAGACTGATATATGCATTTGTCTTGGTGTCCTCTTTCGGTGATCTTAGATTCCTCCTCAGGAACCCTAGCATAGAATTCGCCTTTTTGCTGACTCTGTCGATGTGATTTTTGAAGGAAAGAGTTGATTGGAGGTCTACGCCTAGGTACTTGGTTGTGTCAGACGCTAGTAGAGTGTGCCCTTTCAATCTGTAGTTGTGGATTTTAGGGTTCTTTGACCTTGTGGCACGGAGAATACTACATTTCTGTGGGTGGAACTCCACGCCTCATTTCTGTTCCCAATCTGCTAGCGTCAGAAGGTCTTGTTGGAGAGCTCGGCAATCATCTTCTTTCCTTATCTGTCTGTATACAATGGCATCATCTGCAAACAGTCTTGTTTTAGAGGCTAACTTGTCTGGGAGGTCATTTATAAAGAGGAGGAACAGGAGCGGGCCGAGGACGATACCCTGAGGGACTCCGCTTAGCACTGCTGCACTGTCTGATGTAGAACCCTCTACTGTCACTTGCTGATGTCTGTTGGATAGGAATGATTCAATCTACTTGTATGTGCTACCTCTGATGCCATAGTGGTTGCGTTTCTTGAGGAGGCGTTTGTGTGGGACTCGGTCGAATGCTTTAGAAAAGTCGAGAATGACAATATCAACCTGGATCCCAGTGTCTAACGAGAAAGCAAACTCGTGAAAGAGTGTCACGAGTTGTGTCTTGCAGCTTCTTCTTGCCCGGAAACCATGCTGGCAATCAGTCAGGATGTTATGCATGTCCACATGTTTCAGCACATTACTGACGACTATGTCTCCAACAGCTTGCAGCATAGGCAGGTGAGTGAAACTGGGCGATAGTTGCTGGCATCGTATCTCTCCCCTTTCTTGAAGACTGCTTTAATGTTGGCTTGTCTCAAGTCTGTAGGCGTGGCTCCTGTGCGTATGGCTATGTTGAAGATGATCGCCAAAAGTGGTGCGATTTCCTTGTGGCACTCTTTAAGGACTCTGGCCTGATGCTTTCGTGGGGTTGATTTTTAGCAATAGTGCTCCGACTCCCTCAGTGGTGACTATGATGTCATTCGTGGATGGATAAGGGGTCCCGTCTGGGTCAGGAACTGAAGTAGTATCCTCTTGGGTGAAGACTGACTGATATTGGTTATTCAGTATGTCTGCCTTGTCCTTAGGGTTGTTGAAGAGGCGTCCCATGCTTTTGAGTGGAGAAATGCCAGTGTTGTCTTTTCTGATGGATTTGATGTAAGCCCAGAATCTTTTCTGTTTACTTGGTCTTACATCGTCTGGGGTCCCAACTTCAATAATGTTGTTTATATAATTCCAAAAGGACTGTCTTTCTGCTCGTTGGATATTCTATTTTGATTCCTTGTATTGTCTAACATCACTTGCCTTTCCTGACTTTTTCATGCGTTTGAAGAGTTTGTTCCTTGTACGGATTCCTGCTTTGACTGTCCTGTCAATCCATGGCTTCTTATGTTTATTTCCTCTTAAGAGCTTTGATGGTATATACTGTTCTATGAAACTGAGTAGTTTCCCTTTGAATAATGTCCATAACTCTTCAGCTGTTGATCGTTCACTCATTGTAGTGAAGGTGTTTTCCAGTTGTACAAGTTCATCTTTGATGGCATCATAGTTGGCTTTTCGGTAGCAGAAGACTTTCCTTGGTGAAAGCGGCAATAGCAGCATCCATAGCTGATTTCATGACGGGACCCAATACATTGGTTAATATGGGTGTAACTTAGTAAGAAGCGTTTCTTCTACAAATATTTGTGCAACCATGTCTGCAAATGATGGGCCTTCCTTATCCTTTTTACCAAATTTACTGATGTCTGGTAATGAATTCTGGCGTTTTAAAGGCGTACCATTTTCCTCATCAGGTTTACGCTTAATGGAAGAAGATTGTTTCTTACCAGAAGGTTCTGTATTGATGCTTTCTAGCATATCACTTGTCATGTTCACGACTTTGTCCATGGTTACTCCAAAGACGTTTGTTTACAACAACAAATGCTTTGTATACAAACAAACACAGATTGTGTAGTCCGCGTAGAATGTCAACAATGGAGCTCACTCAGCGCACGGGATTTTCACATAACGCGAACAAAGGAAAATACAATGATATCCAATAATGTCAATTTTTTTTTTACTTCCAATAAAATCCTTTCATGGAACACTCTTAAAAAGATGCTTTTAATGCCCAAAAATATTTCATATTAAACGATGTTTTTTTACTAAAAATCTGAAAATAATCAGAGCAAATTTATCCGCTCCATCCACACATCATCGCACATTCACTACCCTCCGCATGTTTCTGTAGGTGATGCAAGGTGGTGCAATTTTCTGCCTTTTCTAAAGTCTCCCAGTACGATTTCAGAGATCCTGTATCTCTTATCAGATTATCAGAACAAAACAGACTCAAAATCTTCAATAACCAAATGAGGCACAGTTGGAGTGTCTTATCCACTGGTCAGTGTGTACTGTTTGTAAAAATATACACATGTGGTATGAGCAATAAACTTCAGTGTGGTGAAATCTGTATATCTGAGAGAGAATACAACTGATTTAAACTCGTATGACTATATGAATATGTATCTCAAAGTATTGAACTTTATACTATCTACAAGATTAAACATTCAGCTACAAGTATGTCATTGGTCATAATACCTTTATTGGACAAATACAGATGCGCCAACCTAATAAAACTCTGAACCTCCAATTTAATAAGAAATCATAAAACAAATAGTGATTTACGCGATATAGCGGAATAACAAAACACTGCTATTTCTTCAAATATTATTTATAATTGTAATATGCAGCATATAGATCGACATTTATAAAAAAAAAACGTACACTGACTGTAATTTAAACACGCCAACATCAACAACAATAACAACACTGCTATAACTATTTTTTATTGTAAAATGTATACACAATGTAGCAAACATATATAAATTTACAGTATTTGTTTAAATTTACTGCATGTAGAAATCAGCCAATCTCTCGACACTGTGTAGGGTTGAAAATCGTCTCCGTTTATATTTGCAACAGTACCGGTAGGTACGTATTATTGGGGTTAGGCAACACAAATATTCTCCATCCATTTCGGAATAGCGAAAGTTTTTCTCGACGATTGCCCATTCATTCTGATTTAAACAAACGAGAATAGGTCCGGGTCTGCTATCTTTTTGCAGAATAACTGTTTATTTGTCAATGTCATTGTTGATTTTTTCTCCTGTATCTGGTGTAACGTTATCTTTATTTGGGAACTCGTGACTTGACATCTTATATGGCTTGCACGATTTGCACGATCCAAATGCTTGCTTGTCAGCCGGTGTATCCGCTCTATTATCACCTAGCACATACCAGTAAGGTTTAGCCGTTGTGTCGTTATATAACTGCATAAATGAGAGTTTGTTTTTGTCAAAGATTCTGTCAGCCGTTATCCCGATCTGTCTACGATCTGCGGGACATCTAAAGAGCGCGGGCATTTCGGCTGATCTGCCTTTTGGGAAGGCGTTCTGTAAAAGCAGAATGACGCTCGAGTTTCGGTGTCTCCCTTGCATAAACAATTTGGAAATGATGGGACTGCCCACCGCGAGATCCATAAGATCATCCAGTAAGACGGAATGTTCCATAGGCACACGGACGGACATATCTAGAACAAATTGAATTATTTTTTAAAAAGAAGAAATATTTGAAACTTCGGCACCCATTGCCATTTAGAAAAGTAAATAACTCGTAAACACTAATTAAAGTCTACACTAATTCAAGTCATTCATTGAATTAGGTCTACTCTTTTTCAAAGCTTTGATATTTTTTGCGCCGTTTATATTACTTTCATTTTGTTTTGTTTTCTGTCTAGTTTTCAAACTTTATTTGTACCATCTGTAATCTAATATACGAAATATACCTGTTTTAATAAAAACATCATTGAGCAAAGTAAAAAACTCGTAAACACTAATTAAGAGTATACAATAATTCTGAGCAAACAACGTTATCTAAGTTGTCTTCAGTATTCTCCTTTTCACATCGTTCAATGGTTTGTTTCACTGTATTTCTAACAGATAGGTATTTCAACACTAATGACTTAATGAAATGATTAAGTCGTACAGTTTGTCATGATCAAATATATATATGTTTATAAAATCTTTTAATAGACATACTGCTATGGATGTAGGCATAAAAACAGTGTCTGAAAATCCCTGACTTGCATGCATTCTCGTCAAAACGTTGACATGCCAGTAATAAATCATTTAAGCTAAAACAAATATTTGCAGATTCAGATCATAACAGACTACGAAGATGGGACTTGAGTGTTGATTTGTTTTCAGCTATAATTAAGGTACAAACGCGACAGTCACTGACATAGAATAATCCTTAAATGGCCTTACCTTTATTAGATATCATATGATTTATTTAAATGAATTTATCAGGTTTCTGCATATTATCCATATGATGCATAAAAAAATTAGAACAATGTTAGTCTAATAACGAATATCAGAAATAATACGATATAGATTAAGAAAAATAAAACAATCAACTGTCCGTAAATTCGGATACCCTGGTTTTTCCTTAATTTAGGTATACTATCTACCAGAATCTATATATCTATCTTCCATTTAGTCAAACCCCAGCACAAACCCTTGCTGGGGACCTAGACTTTTGCGCGTCACCGACGAGAATGTTAGTAGGAGTATAAAATATAAAAGAATACAGTGAGATAATGTATAGTGTGTGTTAAAAAGATAAAACAGGGCAGGCTTCTAAGTGGGTGTGTTCAAACTGGCTAATAGCCAGACTGAACTGTGGAAAAGGTAGTGTCAATATGCTAGAGGGCAGTGAATTCCAGTGGACAACAGTCCGCGGAAAGGAGGAATACTTATAGCAATCCGTGGCTGTTTGGATCTGGTGATATGCCATTGGATGTTGGGATCGACTGGGTCTTGTATAATTTAGTACAAGATAGTCTTCCGGGGGGATTGCTACAAGATGGTGGGTGATATTATAAAACATGACCAGTCTTTGATCAATGCGACGAAGGTCAAGGCGTCTCCATTGCAATGCAATCAACATGTCTGTGACACTAGAGGTGCGAGTGTAGTCGCGTTTTGCCCAGCGAGCAGCCCGTCTCTAAACAGATTCTATCTGACTGATATCGGATTCAGTGTACGGGGATCAGAAAGGGGAGCAGTACTCAAGCTGGGGCCTGACCAGTGTCTCGTATGCTGTTGATTTGAGTTTTTTCTGAATGAACTTTAATATTTCGTCTGAGAAAGCCTAATGTTTGGTTTGCATTTGTTGTGATTGAATCGATATATTAATTCCAGGATAGGTCATTTGATATTTCAACTCCCAGATATTTGGCTGCTGAGACTGATTCTAGTTCTGTATTATGAAGAAAGTAATAGGGGTTTATTACATTTTTGCGTTTAGTTATGTGTATGACTTGGCATTTAGAAGAGTTGAATTTCGTGTCCCATTTGGTTTCCCACTTTTCGAGCTGTTCTAGGTCATGCTGAAGATACTCGGAGTGGGAAGCAATTGAGAGAGAGAGATATATGGTGGTATCATCTACAAATCGTGCAATTTCCATAACCATTCGAGAGATGAAGATAACTTATACCAAAATACATGTTTGTTTTATTGTGTTTTGTTCAGTCATATAGGCCTACCTTTGTTACGTTAATATTCCTTAGTTCGCATTTAGCGTGCCGAGTAAAGTTTGTTTCCAAGGTGAAAGAACGTTACGGTTGTTCCGAAGAATGCACCTTTTTTGCGGGGAATTCCTGGAAACGTCATAGCTATTTATTTTGTTTTATCATGCAGAAATGCACTTTTCTGCCTAATAAAGGGGTGACCTATTAAATTTTGCTTTAATTAGGCACTGACCAATAAAGCAAATCAATGCGGAATCCTTCGGCGTTTATTGTACGTAACGTTACCTGACGTCATGCACGTAACGTTGCCTGACCTCATACAATAAACAAAATACAACATGGCGACGTCCTCAATAAGCGTACCATTCTGAGAAATAGGTAATAATAGTAATTCATACAGAAAATATGGATAATCTACATGATAAATAGAATAGTATGTCAGTGCCTTTTACTATCAAGTTTATTAGGCTCGGCACGAAAATGAAGAACGGCTCGGCTTCGTTTTCTAAGCCTCGCCTAATAAACTTGATAGTAAAAGGCACTGACATAATATTCTCTATATGTTTCTAAAAGTATAGCAAAGGATAGATAACACCAGTACTGTAACGTTAATTAGGTGAGTATGTAGGTCTATAGTTTATTTACGCGGACAAATATACCGAAAATAAACAAATTTATCGACAAAGTCCGAAATTATCCGGCCGTCCGAGATTACCCGTATTACCCCTACCAGAGGAATGGTCTGCAAAGGTATTCCTCCCTTTCGGCAAACTATTGGCCCAACCTATCTATATTACTACTATTTGGAGCCCTGACACCCAAAAGCACATCAAGAGGGTAGAGATGATTCAGCGTCGGGCAGCACTGTACATCACTAACCGCTACAGGAACACTGGCAGTGTCTCATCTATGTTGGAGCACCTAGAATGGGAGACCCTGGAGTCAAGGCGTACTAAGAGCCAACTCACCATACTCTTTAAGATTATACACGGGCTAGTGGATATACCAGCGTCCGAGTTCCTGACACCTGCATAATCTCGCACCAGGTCCAATCACTCTTTGAAATTTAGACAGTTTTCTTCTTCCAGCGACTATCTTTCCCAAGAACAGTTTGTCGTTGGAATAGTCTACCAGCCACTGTGGCTGAGGCTCCTGATTTGGTATCTTACAAACAGGAGCTTTCCATACCCTGTCCCAGTTGATTGTTTGTTAGGTTCTGGTGATTCTCAGTGCTATGCTGGTTGGGTGAATTCCCAGGGGCCGCTACGGTAGCCAGACAGGACTGATGATGAAGGCCTATCACGCAATTAGCGACTAAGTATATCTTCCTTCTACCTTTCCTATCCATTTTTGCTCATTTTTTCTTCTCACTTTAACTCATTGTTAAGTATATTTGATATTAAATTATGCGCAACCAAACCGCATTGTAATCGTCAATTGTGACGG